>MU280936.1:0-48080 GCA_022385605.1 Xylariaceae sp. FL0594
GTCTAAGTGCCCGTTGAAGCCTTCACTTGTTTTTACCCTCAGGAAATAGCAAACCTGCATTCCTCGCTGACCCATTGTTAGTTGGATTGTTACAGTATAAAAACTAATAGCTTAAAAGTATATTTAATAAAGGTTAATATAAAAAAGCCTTTTTATTGTTAATAAAGTAGTTAAAGCTATAGTAAGTAAATTATATAGTTTTTAAGGTTTAAACTAAAAAAAGCTTAAATTCAAAAACTTTTAGCTTTTTAAACTACTTGTTTTTAAAATGCGCAAATATAGTTATATATTTATAAAAAAGTAGCTTTTACTTTAAAGTTGTTATTTTATTAATAAAAGTTATTAAGCTAAAACAAAATAGTTTTACTTATTTAAGCTGCTATAGTAATTTATATAGGCTAATTAAATAACTAAAAAAACTAAATTTATATAGTTTAATAAAAATAATACACTATATTAATTATATTTAATAATAACACTTCTAATTATTAGATTTTATACTATCGGTTAATAAGCAATAATTTAATATCTTTAACTATACATTTAATTAATTAAGTAGCTAGCTAGGTCTGCTTAAAAGGATTTTTTGTTTGTATATAATTTTTATAGGTAGAGGATATAGCACTAAGCTTTCTTTGCTGGTTGCCTCTACCCCTTTATTATAGCTCTGCAGATAACTGCCAGAAATAACCCTTTATTTCTAACACCAGGTATTTTTTTACCACATGTCAGGACTTATCAGGAACAGCACTGGCAAAGGGGTTGACAAACTTCCGTAGTACGCAATAGAGTTACGCTAGTTAACTTGACTTCAATAATGGAGCTGGTTCACATTTCCGTTCTCTCCACAGTTCCTAACCTTATTCGCAAGATCTAACCGTCTTTCTGTCCCTGGCCCGTGATAGGCTTGCCTGATGCGTCTAGCGTGACATGTCGTCTTCCCACTAGAAGCTTAGCTTGGGGACTTGGAATTTACTCCGCACCTGCCATCCAAGAGGTAGTGCTACTTGTACTGTAGTAGGTTAGGAATTCCGTGAACTGCAAGTGTCACCACCGTCCGTTCGGTCAGCCAAACCTTCTTCCCTTTCGACTTGAACCTTGCATCGGCAGAACCTTGGAAGCGCAGACAGAAGCCCCAGAAGACAGAAGCGGCAACCCCCAAATTCAACACAACCCATCCATTGGCCTACCAGGCGTTAGCTCCTATGCACACAATATCCCGACCGACCCTTTGTTTGTTGCCTGCATAACGCCCTTCATTAATAAGTTGACCTTACCAGAAGGACCACCGCGCCCCGCTGCTCCCCTCCCTTAGACCTCGTTAGCGACCTCCTCTTATGCGGTACAGCAGCTGTACAGTGTAGAGAATGCCCATTCGCCCAGCTTATGTTCTCCCCACAGCCCACCGCCCAAGTGAAGCGAAGTGAAGTCGGTACGAGAAGTGGCTGCGAGTGATGATTGATGGCCGAATCGACCAAATAGGTCTTGGTAGCTCGCCTCGCTTGCTAATTGCCACCAGCTCTCTTGCTATATCGTAGGCCGGGCGAGGAGTTATAATAGCTCTGCTATAACCTATCCTCAGAAGCCGCTGCGTACTTACGGCACGTTGCATGCGCTGCGTGCACTCGGTGCCTTGCGCTGCCATCGTCACGAGCCTCAGAATTCTAGACCATTTCAAGATTGTCCTTGCCCCCATATAATGTCCCGACTGCTTCAATCCCAGCTATCCTGTCAGCGCCTTCGCCAGCATCTCACTTGCCGCTCTGCAACCAACGAACCCGTTACCGTGAAGGCGCATTATCGGCGGCGGACTGCGCATATCAAGAAACCCGATTTCCTAGCCCACGCAAAACCGCGATATAGAACCCAGCTCGTGGTATCCTCGTGCTCCTGCGATTACACCTACATGCTGAAAGACGAGCCATAGCATATAAGCCGCTCTTGAACTTGCAAGAAGCCGGCCAATCCCCAATGTCCGCACTCGCTGGTATATATGTCGTCGTCGAACCCAGGATTGCATGGCCTTCTGCCGCCGGAAATGGAGGAGACGGTCTATACCAGCCGCGGCGATTGCGCGTCAGAGCGCTTGCCTAGTAAGACCGGCGAGACGTTCACACGTAATGCCGACAGGAAGCCTGGCGGGAAGTCTGATAGGATACCCAGTAGCAGCACCCAGGATAATATGGAGCTCGGATCTGGTTCCCAAATCCAGAATAAAATGCGCACTGTCACAATCGAACAGGCCAGCAACGGTTGGAGAGCGATAGACACGAGTGTGCCTTCCGTTTCTTCCCGTGGCCTTGGCAACGCTTCCCCTCAACAGCCATCGCCAACATCCATCCCCGGAGGTCAGAGAAGAAGACAGGGCATAGTCTTCTATGATGAAGTGTTTGGCGAACCCTTCGAGGGTACGTCACCGAGCCCTCCTGTTCAGCGTGGAGCAGCTAGGCCGCGTACACGCACCATGGACGAGGCTTTGGCATCACGGCAGTCATCTACGACGGCGTCGGCCGAGGGCCGACATCGCACGGGCTCCGGGTCGTTCTCTTCGTCCACTTCGCAGCCACTTATGGAAAGCGAGCTCCGGCATCCACCTACAGTACTACAAGCGACCACGTATGCAGGCAAACCACAACCAAGACCGATTGACGAAAAGACGTTAACAGGTTCCAGCAAAGACAAAAAGTCGGGTAACAAACATTCAGCCAAGCGAAGCTCCTCCCGCCCAACATCCCCTTTGACCATCTCACCTCCCTCGGTGGACTCCCTTCTGCTTCCTATACCAACAGACGACGCGAACAGGATGCTGAGCTTGATGAGGAGGCTATGCGGACGCATGAGGGGCGAGGTAGAATACCAGAGTGATCCGAACGCCCCATGGTATGAAGGCATCTTCTACATCGACGAAGACAAGGGAAGTCTAATGTTTGATTCGGCGCATACTGGTTCTTTTCACATTACCATTATTAGTGATCTACGCGGATGTAGGGTTCTGCCATGCAGATCGCCGAACGATGGGTCAAGGTGCCTCGAGCTCTCCAGTGCCAGGTTGGGCGTGGAGATCCTGTTCCGACCCCTGTCCCTTGATGAGATGGACCTTTGGCTCGCTAGCCTGCTTTGCTGGCAACAGGTTCGACCCCCGGGAGTCCGCCTGACCGGCGGCAGAGGACCTACATCTCCCGTATTCGGTCGGCCAGCAGAGACGAGGAAGCGAGGGTCCTCTGCTGTCACGCCTACCTACAAAGATCCCGCCATCATCAAGGTCGGCAATGTCTTATTGTGGGACAAGGGCGCCGCAACGTCTCCAAGGGCTATCGTTAAACGTCCGTCCACCCGGGATCTCCGATCCGGTATCACATGCTGGAGGAGGGTGTCGTGTATCCTACAGGACAACGGGGAGTTCAAGCTGATGACGGAAAATGATGTAACCGTACTCACCGTGATTGATTTGAGTCAACTCTCACGCTCGTCGGTTCAGAAACTGGACCGGTCTGTCCTTGAGGCGGATTTCTGCATCGCCATCTTCCCTGTCTACGCGACGACGTCGAAACAGCTCTCCATCTTCCGCCCCGTGTACCTCGCTCTAGACTCGAGGGTCTTGTTTGAAGTATGGTTCGTGCTTTTGAGAGCATTCGCCGTACCGGAACTCTATGGCCTCGAGGCATCCACGGGCCAGATAACCGAAATACAAAATCTCGATGCTGACTTCGATGGCCAAGTCTTCCGGATCGAAAAGTCGATCCAGGTGAGGGCAACAGAAGCCAAAGTGCACCGAAACGCGGCGGCTTCTGAACGGCACTACTCCTACAAGGATCGTGATCCTTTGGTTGGCAATTACCTTGCCGAGATCATCCTGGACGGCGAGGTCAGGGCCCGGACGGCAATCCATGCAGCCACGAAGAACCCCTTTTGGCGAGACTGCGCACAGTTCTCTGACTTGCCGACCACCCTTCCGTGTCTTTCGGTTGTGCTGAAGAGACTCGATGGGGACTTGGACAGCTTAACCCACCAAGTCCAGGCCTCATTGGGATTGCCAAAATCGGGCAACATTGCGGAAGCCGTTTGCGGAGTCGTCGAAGTGCCTCTCGACAAGCTGGAGAAGAGCAAGGAACACGAGGAGTGGTATCAGATATGCGACGAAAAGCAAGAATCCGTGGGCACCATGCTGGTTAGGCTGGAGCATGCCGAACTAGTGGTCCTTACGACCCAGGATTATCAACCCTTGTCCGAACTCCTGCATTCTTTTAGTACCGGTCTCACAAGCCAGATCACTCAGTTCGCCCCCGGCATGATGCGACGGCTCTCGGAGATATTCTTGAACATATTCCAAGTCTCGGGCGCAGCAAGTGAATGGCTTATGACGTTAGTCGAGGATGAGATCGACGGTGTGGGGAGCGGAAACCCAACCAGTGTGAAACGGCTCCGTTTCAGTCGTCGCATGAGGTCGAACGAGTCGAACGCTTCAGCTAGTGACAGGGAGCAGCTCGTCCGCGACATGAGCAAGAGCTTGACCGGAGAGGCTAATCTTCTATTTCGCGGAAATACACTGCTTACCCAAGCACTCGAGTTTCACATGCGGCGGCTAGGTCGGGAGTATTTGGAGGACGTCCTGGGCGACAAGCTCTTCGAGATAAACGAAATCAACCCGGATTGCGAGGTCGATCCGAGCAAGGTCGAAAGGCCGGACGAGCTGGCACGCCACTGGGAACAGCTGATAAACCTGACCACCGAGGTTTGGGAGGTTATCGCATCATCTGCTGCCAGACTACCACTCGAACTCCGATCGATCCTCAAGTACGTGCGGGCAGTCGCGGAAGACCGCTACGGTGATTTTCTCCGCACTGTCAACTACACAAGCGTCTCTGGCTTTCTCTTTCTTCGTTTCATCTGCCCGGCTATACTGAACCCCAAGCTCTTTGGTCTCCTCCGCGACTATCCACGCCCTCGGGCCCAGCGGACGTTGACCCTCATCACGAAGGGACTGCAAGCACTGGCGAACCTGTCCCAGTTCGGAAAGAAAGAAAGTTGGATGGAGCCTATGAACAAGTTCTTGAGTCAGAACAGACAGTCTTTCAAAGACTTTGTCGATCAGCTGTGCTCGGTGCCATCAGACCGAAATCCCATCACCGTGCCAGCTTCTTACTCGACTCCTGTCATGATTCTGGGACGGCTGTCACCTAAAGGCCGAGAAGGGTTCCCTTCCCTTCCGTATCTGATTGACCACCAGAGAAACTACGCCGCGTTGGTCAAGCTATGGCTTGAGACTCGTCGTACTCCTGCAGCGGAATCACAGGTGCTAGTGGGAGAGCTCAAGGAGTTTCACCGAGTCTGCCTCGAACTGCAACGTCGCTCAGACGACTGTCTGGCTCAGGTGGAGGTCCATCGAGCCTCGGAATACGAGTCCGTCTTGACGGATGACTTGACCGAAAGCCTCGAGAAGGCTTCATTCATCGGATCGTTAAATCCAAGTTACGCAAGCAGTGCGGTCTGGGCCGAGAACGATCCTTACCGGCCTCCGGACTCGTCAGGAAGCGAGGTTGAGGAGACCGAGAGGACAGCCAGACGTGCCTTCCTCCGTGACGGTAGCGCGAGCCGTCAGCTGTCCGAAGGCTTAGACTTACCTAAATCCAGCGGAACTATCAGGGCAAAAGGCAAAGGTGGAAAGGAGGCTCGGCGGTTTCTAAGCGGACTGATCGGGACTAAGAAGAGCAAGGAAGGGCCGAGTCTATCATCAGCAGTGCGGGACAAGGGCAACAAAGGCATCCTGGGCAACCTGTCCGAAACGTGGCAACAGAACGACACCAGTTCGAGGCACTAGTTATGTCTTCAACTGGCGCCGCCAACAGAGTATGCGCGACGTTCTTGGTACCGCCTGCGAGGGCGCTCGCAGCTGCGGAGCGGAAACGGATCATGAAAGGCTCGATGGATGACGCGATAATGAGCTGCCTGGCTTTGAAAGATAGCGGTCGATAACTTGGCCTCGAGTTTATGTACGACCGGCATCGATTCCCTGCACTTCGCGTGCACCTAAAGAGCGCTGAAAGGGCTCTTTACCTTGCTACGACATTTTCCAAGCCGGGGGTGCCCAGGACTCGATTCAAGATGTGCCTGTACCAAAATAAATGACGAGTGCAGTTAGAGCCGAGTTTCAGCCACTTTCACCCTCCTACTCTCCAGTATCATCAACAAGGGAAGGCGGCCAGCCGGCAAGAATGAACCTTTTCAAGTCCTTATCCAATGCTTCCCAGGTCCCCATATACGAGGCCGATCTATCCACCAATCAATCAGTCGGCTCATGGGCGGGCGATAGATATACCGAAAGCGCATCAATGAGTCCGATAGCCCGGAATCACCAATATCCGTGAATCACCAGAAGGGGGACATAACAACGAGGCGCGATCTCGAAACCGGAGAAATGACGCGGGGAAATAGGGACATTAGACTCTTTCGAGAGGTTTGTTCCGTCGTTAGAAGGGAGAATGAATGAATGAACGGACGAACAAATAAATGAATGGCTGGCAGACAGACACACAGACGGGTATAGAGATAACACGGAACGGAGACGGAGCGGAGATAAGCCAAGCTAGCTAGATGTTACAGACACGAGAGACAGGATACAAGAGACAAGATGGATCCACACCTGAGGGAGAATGAGAGGGAGAGGGAGGGAGAGAGAGAAGAAGGAAGTGGTGGCAGACATACTAACTGGGTAAGAAGTAAATCACCCTGAAGAAATGATAAAATGCAAAATCCATCCATCCACTCAATCAATTTTTTCAATGCACACTCTGGATATGGACGAAATGCTCAAATCTAGTTGATGTTTCTTTTTTCCTGTAGGTCTTAAAAAGGAGTTCTTAAAAGGAGTTCTATTAGAAATACCTCTTTTTTGTAATAGCCGGGAAATGCAGCCATGATGCAATATATAAAGTAGACTTTCAACCCCCCAACCGACCGACGACGCCGAACCTATGATGAAAATCAAATGAATAAGATATTTTGGGGTTCTCGTTACTCCCCTCCCAGTCCCTTCATATCGTCATCACGATGCCAGAATGCAACACACAATACGTGGGGTAGAGCGTGCGAATGAGAAAGGGAAATGAAACCCTGACTCGAACCCCCAACTGGCGGACTTGGACGGAGTTTTCGTTTTTAAGTTTGTTTTGTTTACGAGAAGAACTTCTTGTACGCGGCCTTCTCCTTGGCCAGACGAGCGGCAGCCTGCTTCTTGACGGTGTCGAGCTCCTTGATGACGGCGGCGTCGGTGGGGACGAGCTTGCGGGCCTCCTCGAGGTCGGCGATGGCGGCGTCCTCGTCCTTGAGCTTGATGTGGGCGACGCCGCGGCGGTAGAGGGCCTTGGCGCGCTCCGTGTCGGAGACGCCCTGGACGGCGAGGGCCTGGCCGGCGGTGCGGACGGCGTCGTCCCAGGCCTCGAGCTTGACGTTGAGCAGGGCCGAGTTGCAGTTGAGGGTGAAGCGGAGGGCCGAGAGCTTGGCCTTGGTCTCGTCCGAGGCGGCGCTAAGGTCGGGCTCCTCGTCGAGGTAGCGCAGGCCCTTCTGGTACTTCTCGAGACCGGTGAGGAGGTCGCCCGACTTGAAGGCCTTGTTGCCGAACTCCTTGCAGTCCGAGGCGACCTGCAGGGCACGGGCGGCGTCAAGGGGCTGGTGCGCCTCGTCGTCCTCGGGGTAGTCCTCGTACGTGTCACCGAAGGGGTCGGCCTCCTTCACCTCCTCCGTGGCCGGGCCCGTCAGCTCGCCGCAGTCGATGATGATGGCGTCTTTCTGGGGCTTGTCGCCGGGGTGCACCGGCAGATTCTCGATCTGGCGGACGACGGACTTGCCCGTCTTCACCTCGCCGAAGACGACGTGCTTGCCATCGAGGTGCGGGGTGGGGACCGTGGTGATGAAGAACTGGGAGCCGTTGGTGCCTGTGTAATTGGATGCGTTAGTTTGGAGGGTGTGACATCTTGTGGGCGCGCAAGGGGTGAGCTTGAGGAGAACGTTAACGTACCAGGTCCGGCATTGGCCATGCTCAGCAGGAACGGCTTCTCGTGCTTCAGCTCGAAGTTCTCGTCCTCGAACTTGGCGCCGTAGATGCTCTCGCCGCCGGTGCCATTGCCGGCGGTGAAGTCGCCGCCCTGGATCATGAACTGCTTGATGACGCGGTGGAAGCTGCTGCCCTTATAGCTCAAGGGCTTGCCGGTCTTACCCAGGCCCTTCTCGCCGGTGCAGAGGCATCGGAAGTTCTCGGCCGTCTTGGGGACGATGTCATCGTACAGCTCGAAGGTTATGCGACCGGCCTTCTTCTTGCCGATGGTGATGTCGAAGTAGACGCGGCTGCGCTTCTTGGTTTCTTCCGCCATCTTTCTTTCTTTCTTTCTAGGGGTTCGGTTTCGATGTCGATCTTCCTCTATAATTCTGCTGAATATTTAGCTTCCAAGAATTGGGGAGGGTTACAGTGCAGTTTGTAGTAGCATTGAGGAATGGCAGGGTTGGAGGGGTAGGTTAAGTACCCCCCTATAGCTAAGTAAGTAACCTACTGACCTTAGTCAAGGAGCTCGAGAGGTGTTTGCTACCGGTGATCAAACAAATGAAGTAACTGAATCGATTGCTACAGAAACACACAAACGTAAAGTTTTCTGGGGGGTGATA
This sequence comes from Xylariaceae sp. FL0594, assembly GCA_022385605.1. NCBI lineage: Eukaryota > Fungi > Ascomycota > Sordariomycetes > Xylariales > Xylariaceae > Xylariaceae sp. FL0594. Next base: position 8,656 of record MU280936.1, read on the forward strand.
AAAAGAAAATCAACAGCCGTTTGCAGAGACGAAGGGAGGTACTTTACTATCTACTGAGGCTGAGGTTGAGAACTTTGAGACAAGAGCTTTAGGTTAGCTCTTGGAAGCTTCTAGGACTCTAGGGAAGCATGAAGATCGTGGGGTGCGTGGGGTGACTGGGTTGGCTAGGGATAGAGCAATGGGCCATCAGGTGCCAGGGATCTGCCGTAACGGTGCAAGCCTGCAATGCACCCGCAGCTGCTTGTCTTGGGAGTGGGGCCAAGGTCATGCATGGCATTTGTTTTGTTTTTGTCCTGGTCAATTCTATCAAAGTTTAAGCTATCTTACATGAAGCTTCACGCACTACTTGTATTTTCGATTCGGAGCCATGCACAAGGCTTTTAACATGCTTCTTCCGTCCTGATACAGCAAGAACAAAGCCCGGAAGGCTGAGGGATGGCTTTGTTCCTTCTATCCCTCTCCCTTGCTGCTGCCTCTTCTGTTCTGGTTGGTTTCAGAGAGAACTCCCAGCCGGATCGACTTCGGATGAGAAGGATCACTGGGACGAGGCTATTGGTGATATCGCTGACCAGCTGCAGAGGGGTAAGTGTATCACAGCTAGCTCCCTGTTGCCGCCCTTGCAAAGAAGTCAAGAGCGTATGAGTGGTGGCCTCTCTTTATACTCCAGTGTATAGAAGTATCCATTCACTATCTATTGACTACCCAGTATGGTGACTTCAGGTTTATCTTTAACTGCAGGTGATTGTGTACATATGAACTCATTACAGCTGTAGTGCGTGTGAGTACTGCTGTACTTCAAGACAGAAAACAGAAAGAGTCAAAGGGTGGGAGTGAATTTTGTTTGGTTAAGTTAGGTAAAGTTCTACTCAGACTTACTTAAACCTCAACCTTAACCTAACCTAGGTCTTATTACAATCTATGAGGCCTCGATCTATGAGGCCTCGACGGTTGAGGAACCTTCTTCCCTCCCAGAGATAAGGAAAGGCTCAACACAACATCTCTCAATGCACTGTGGCCACACCAAGGATAAGCCTGTCAGTTCGAATACGAGCAGATGCACTAACTAGTTTTCCCGACACGCGGCCACACAGGCAGGCAGCTTGTGGAATTTTTTAATTCTTTTTTTTTTTTTATTTATTTTTTTTTTCATCCAGGATGTCCCAAGATCCGAGCATTGGCGGGGCCTCAAAAGTTGACCATATCACCGTCCTTGGATGAGCCGACTACGTACGAATACAGTTACGTAGGTTAAGTATGTATGAGTGTCCGATCAGAACTTTACCTACCGCAAATTCACTCCGGACTTATTCCCCGCCGCTATTCTTGGTGAATAGCTACAAGGCATCATCCATGGCTTCACCCTCGGCCTCTGGCGCAATGCGGCACGAAGGTGTTTGTGAACAGTGACGTGAGCCCAACGCAAGGCAAGGTATAGCTTACGCATTGTCCATCGCCACCATGGTCATTCCATCGGTCAACGTTGCGTACTTGCTTATTTGCACCAAGGCTTTTGCATAAATTCCGCGCTCACCCTGCGTATACTCATCATCCTATTTCCATGGGCACAGACAATAGGTTCTCTGCCATCACCATCAACAGCACCCGACCATGGATTCCGCAGGACCCCTCTCCCTTCAACCCACGGGTATTCACGCGCTACCATGGGAACTCATCCTGGACATTTTCGACTGCCTAGACTTGCCCTCCCTCGTCCGACTTGTGAGAACTTGCAAGGCTTTCGACTCGGCCATTGTGCGCAGGTATACTTACGGACGGGTCATTACCGAAGAGAAGCGCTATGTCGACGCCTGGCGTGCCTATGATGACGAGCATCTCAGTTCCCGGCGGCCGCCAGTGTATGAGAGGCCAGAGGTCAAGACGAGGCCCCTTCTCGGAGCCGCCATCGCCGGCGGCTGGAGACCGCAGCCACGTGCCACACTCTTCCAGATCTGCCGGCGGATAGAGCCACGGATGGTGGATGCAACGGAACCATCGAACGAGAGGATAAACGATCGTAGTGGAAGTAGTTGGCACTGTGGACCCTTCGGTTGTTGGGATACGTCCCATACACCCTTTGCCCTTCTGGCAGCAAGAGCCGGTGATGTTCAGATCCTAGAGTTCCTGGAAGCTGAACAGTTCGAATTGACGGGTGCCGCCAATTGGCATTGCTTCCTCGAGACCGAGGTTGAGCGGCGTGGATGCGGTCACCCAACAAACGGTCGATGGTACCCGCAGGATGGCCCATACCCCGCAACACTCCTGACAAGCCACGCGGCGGAAGACTGTGGGGAGGCTACTTGCGCGAGGCGGGCATTCGGCTTGGAGCCCGAGGCGCTGCGCTATCACCGCGTCAACTCGCTGGATGTTGCTGTTCGGTTCGGCCACCTCGAAGCAGCCAAGTTTCTCCTCAGCCGGGCGGTCATAGGAGTCAAGGGCGAGACTCTGATCCATGCCGCCCTGTCGATGCGGCTCGACGTCCTCGTTGCCGTCCTAGACTCGAGACAACTAGCCGACCTGGCGGACGAAGAGGTGAGCCTGGGGCTGAAATACGCCTTTGTCGCTGCCGTGCAGTCTGGCAGCACCGACATCGTCGACTTCCTCCTGCGGCGCGGCGTGCACCCGACCGAGAGGTTTTCCAAGAAGGCGTGCATGCACCTGGTCCCCCACAACCGCTTCCGCATCCACGGCACGGTGCTGAGGATTGCGATTCATTACGGCCGCGGCGGCGTCGTCGCCAGACTGCTCGAGACAGGCAAGTACCCGGTCGACCACGTCACCAAGTTGTTGCACGTGCACCACAAGTACCTCCGGACTTGCTTTGTGGAGCCCATGATGGCGTATTGCGGCTTGGAAACCGACTGGGTGGGGATATTCTTGGCCGCAAACCACCACTTCCACGGCGCTCACGCGCTTGAGACGGCAGACACACTTCTATTCTTTGTCCGATCCAACATTGAGGAGAGGAAGGTGGACCTGAACATACCCGATCCCCGCACTGGCAAGGTCGTGCTCGAGCGCATGATGGAGGCCATAATGAAGAGCAGGGCTGCTCACCATGTGCTCAACTGCTGGTTTCGGTGGGTCGTGCCCCTTCTGGAGCTCGGCGCTTCTCTCGAGCCCCTGGCGGGCAAGCCGGTCGTCCGCCGGTACGTCGACGCAGTCCCTAGTCGTCAAGAGCTTAAGGCGTGGTATAAAAAAAAGGGCCGGAAACCTCCTTCTGACCCCACTCGTCAATGGTACGCGGTTCAGCTTCACGGTGAGCTCTCGGGATTGTATAGGACGCGGAAGCAGATTCTCGACGTACTGAGCCCTTATCTCGACCCACGTCCAGGTATCATAAAGAAAGGGGAAGAAGGATAGACTAACAAGCTCGGCACGCTCGTACGGGACGGGGGAGAAGGTTGCTCGGAAACCTATCTAATCATTGTGCCTTGTTAAGATTATGTGTCAGGTGCGACTGGGCAACACCCATGTACTTACTCACTGACATTATTGATATCTTTTATTCTCTGTATTTAATCTTATCAAAGCGATTGATGATCCCGTACTACCCTTTCACGGTCGTTGCGGGTGTAACATGGCTAATGGAACTTGGCTTCCCCCGCAAACTAAGTACCTATGATGGGGTTGTTTGTATACGCAGCTTTCTCGTGCAGACTTTTTTTTGGCATATACCGGTCGGTCTATATAATGTAAGGTTAACATGCTGTCGGTAGATTTACGTTGATAAGCGTCCGACTGATGCTGCCTTCTTCCCCGCTAGTGTGTACGTACGGTGGGAGGAAGTTGGAGTCGAGTATAAAATGCGCAATATTGTTTTCCTGCGTACCTGGGTACTTACTTATTGTGAGCTGTCCTGGCCGAAATGAACTTTTTGAGCAGCACGAGAGAGTAATGAAAACGATGCACTCTGCTTGTGGTCATTCAGTTTGACGAGATCTATTGGCCTGGTAGACACAAACGGTGACGTCTTATGAAACTGAGATCGTCTCTCTTTAATATCGCAATAAATAGCCGTTGCGCCGTGGTATCATCTTGTGATGTATCAACCCGGCTTTTCTCCCCTCTGGGTTGCAGGTCTGGGACAGATTAGGCTCAAAGTCTATTTGATATAGGCATTGCATGGGAATTTTTAGCCAGACTGGTACGAAGACCTCATCACATCATCCAACGAATCACGATATATGTATTATATCGACCCGGGGTTTATCGACTTACCTACCTACTATTTATCCCCTTGCGAAAATACTTTGACTGAAATAGATCGACTGTGTGTATGTGAATTAAGGAGCTAACCTAGGTACCTTGTATACAACACCAAGAGGTGGCGGCTCGGACCTCTACCACACTGCAACTATAGATCCTATTTTAACCTGGTACCACGCAAGAAATTCATACTCGTCATAACGCAGTAAACTACACATTCCCCCAGGCTGCCCTGAGCTAATCGCGATTTCATTTCTACCCCATTTCTTTCTTCTCCCTCGGGCTCCGATCACGTTCCGAGATGGCCACATCACCTTCACCCTCTCCGAAAGATCCAACCGGAAAACGGAAACTAGACTACGCGACCGCCGAGGCCGGGAACCCGTTCGTGGGGGGCTGGTACTTGGACCCATCCGCCGCGGTTTTCGCAGACGGCGTGTTCTGGGTATACGCCGTGCCACACTCGTCTGACGCGATCGACGCCTTTTCCTCCCCCGATCTGATCCACTGGACCAAGCACGCCCGTGTTTTCGCGATTGGGAGTGTGGCGTGGGCTGATGATAATCAAAAGACGGAGACTAAGGTTGAGGGGTTGAGATTGAAAAGCCCGACGCCGGTGGAGAGGAATGGCCGGTTTTATCTATACTTTACTGTCCTTCATGAGCAAAGAGGAGATGAGAATGGGGAAAGTGTAGGAGGAGGAGGCATCGGCGTGGCAGTATCGGATTCCCCCTCGGGCCCTTTCGTCGACGCGCTGGGAAAACCTCTTATCAACGCTGTCGCGAAGCCGCGTGGTCAAGACGTCTTTATCGATCGCCGCCGCACTTTGGCAAAAAAGGGGAAAGAAGAGAAGATGAAGATATACATCGTCTTCGGCGGCCACGGCCACGGCCACGGCCGCGCCAACATCGCGCTGCTGAACGAGGACATGGTTTCGCTTTCTGAGTTCGATGATGATGAAGACGCAGAGACAGCAGTGATGAGAGCGGACAAGAGGAGGACGTTTAAAGAGATCGCGTTTCCGAGCAAGAGATTCAGGGATGGGATCAAGATGTTCGAGCGGAAGGGGACGTACTACCTCCTCTGGTCAGAAGAGGGCGATGGCAGCAACGGCAACAGCAATAGCAGCATTGCTTACGCAATGGCCGATAATCCACTCGGCCCATTCACTTCTTTCAATATAAACGATGAAAAGGGTACCGAGACCGATAACACGATCCTGAAGCCCGATCCAGCGGTTGCTTTAGACCCGGGCCACGCGAGCGTCATCAAAGTCCCAGTCCCAGACTCCGAAGAAGGAGAAGATATATGGTACATATTCTACCACAGACGGCCCCTGAGCCAGGGTAGTAAGCATGCATGTACGGTTCTAGCCTACGACCGACTCCACTTCAAGGACGATCATCCTCCCTCCTCATGGACTGAGAAACAGAGAAGAGCCGCCGCCATCAAGCCCGTAGAAATGCTCGTCAGAGACGACTTCTCGGACGGCGCCATGCTGGCATGGACACCCTACGGAGGATCATGGAGCGTGCGAAACCAACGCTTGACTTCCTCCCAAGGGATGGCCCTCCTCGACACCGACTTCTCCTCGCTCGTGCTCGACGCGCGCATCGCCTCCTTTGGTCCGGCGGGCGGACATCCGGGGTTGCTGTTTCGCGTTTCCGACCTCACCCCTCCTAACCCCACCTCTACTTCTGCATCTTGGAAATACAAGGGCTACAAAGCAGCCATCTCGCCCGGGACAGGGTCAGGCATTATCACGCTAGGCAAGGCGGACATGGGCACGTTTACCGACCTCGCGCAGGTGAGATACAAAGGAGACGACATGGAGCTGGGCACCGAGTATAGCGTCAGAGTCGTGGCCGTGGGCAGGGAGATTAGTGTTTTCGTCGAGGATATGGAGACACCTGTGATTAGGTATACTGATGGTGATGAGGATGATGGCGACGGTGAGAGTGGGAAAGAGAAGGGTAACGATGGTAAAGATGGTATTAACGATGGAATTGAAAGTAGAACCGGGAGCAGCTGGTTCAAGAGCGGGAAAACGGGCGTCAGATCATACAACTCAGACGCCACGTTTGGGAATTTTTCCGTTTCACGGCCTGGGCAACAGGGGACGGGGACAACGGAAGTGAAGATACACCTTGATTTGAGAAGCTGTGGCGGGGTGGGGGGGTGAAGGTGACGTTCTCCTGGATTTTCAATGATAAAATCTAGCCAAGTCTACATGGAGGTGTCCTTGAGAGAGATGGACAATGATGTGCGATCTTTATCATATGAAGTCGCATATGCGCATAAAATTACGGTGGTGAGCAAGGAGGTCGGAGTGAACGTCCAGTCCTCGGTCGGTCCAGAATACCAAGTAAATTTTCGACTGAGCCTGCCTGTCCGAGTGAAGAAGAAGCAAGCAAGGAATGAGGATATCGCAAGATCATAGCCAATACCTGCCTAACATTCATTACCTTCTCTCGCTCGTCAAATAGCTGGTTGTGGACATTGGGTGCCCTCATCCTCAATCATGACGCGAGAGGACACACCTGGGTTAGCCCCCGCGATGTCGACATCATCAGCGTGAAAATAATAACTCGACGATGTCCTAGGACATTATAGAAATCTAATTTTATAACTGACATTTATGCATCTGCCCCGGTGCCAACTTAACTTATTGCTCAAGAACCGCTCCCCCTTTAGGCTTCAATACCTACTTACCTACCCAAGCTACAAGCGATGTGAAGAATACATGTATGGAACCCGATCCACGTGGACTTGTACCAGCTGCCAACGTCAATGTCGCCTTATCTAATACCACGACATAACGAACAACGTAACAGCAAAAACTTTCTGCCAACACATAGCTAAGTACCCAAAAGTCTTGTTGTCAAGTCGCGACATCATTTACTTGAGCCAGAAACGAGTACAGTGTTAGCTAACCTACATCCTTCCACTGCATACATACCTCCACATCTTGATACATTGACACTGATAAGGTTAAGAAGCTCTGAGTAGGACTTATACATAAATACCACATAATCTAAAGTCACAGACAGATCCTTTGTGAATTATTTCCCAAAAAAAGAGAAAGGCAAGTAGACCGACCGAGTAAGTACTTAGATAAGCGTGTATCATCCTATCCCAATTGGGCACTGGTAGCCGTCGCAGCATTGAGCGGTGGGCAAAGTGTTATAAATAAACCAGTCAAACCCAACCAATTTCATCCCACATATGTGTGTTGGCAAAGATAGTCGCCAAGTCAATTGTTTGATTTTTCTCTCTTTGGTTTACCCATCAAGCTGGGGATGCGCCTGTCAATACTTTACATACAACATACATAAGTGCGTACAGTTGGCCCTGTCTGATTCGAGAGGTTGGGCGCATAGACAATTAGAACCCCACTTACACGTATCATACTCAACCCAACATACACATCCAGTGAGGCGCACACCGATCCCCTTTTTTACCACATCGTTTCTGCGTGAGGCTTGAGAAGCCCAACATAGATGATTTCTAAAGTTTGTTAAATGGATAACTGATCTTTGAAACGATGCTTGTAACCTTTCCTCTTCCTCTTCTTCTTCGTCAAGTGTATTATCCGTTTCATCTCTTCCTCAACTGTGTAACTGTGGATACCAGCGTCCGGTAATATCCAAGCTCGAGTAATCTCGCGTGGCTTGTACTGTTTGACAACCGTGATATAATAAGAAAGCGAATATGGCGGACAGATCACCAGAAGCGCCGCAGACAACCGCAAATGGTGTGTCGTCACCTAAGTCGCCTATCCCACAAAGACCAACAATTTCGTAAGCATATCTATCACTCTGTGTCGACTGTACTCCAGCCTAATCTTCTGATCTCACGTAGCCCCTTCGAGAGCAAGTCACTCGCGGTCTACTTCAACGACGGAGTTGAATTTACAGTCCCGAGGTCGCTGTGTGATCGAGCTCCCAAAGTCTTACCTCGCAATCTGGACGAGGATAATCTGACGCTTAACATAACTTCACATATCGGCCACGTCCTCTTCTACTACCTCCTCAGCGGCACATACCAGTGCCTCTTCAGAACTGGCATCTCCGAGCGTGACCGTCTGGTTTTCGAGTTCCAGACGAGCGTCCAGGTCTACATTGTCTCCGATGAATGGCAGCTCGGCAGTCTGCGGGAGCTTGCCGCCGCCGAGATGTGGCGACTGTCAGCTGAATTGCCGCTCTTCGTGGTCCTCAACGAGCTGCAAGGCACCAATATGAGCCCAAGCGACGAGTGGCTCGCAGCATACTTGCAGCTCGAGTTGAAGAAGCTGCTTGCTGACCCGGAGCCTCTCAAGCAGGCTATGGACGACGAAGTCGCTCAGCCCGTGTCCATCAGCGATGTTCTCTTGAGATCTCTCACCGTCTTACTGGCAGAAAATTCCAAGAAAGTCACCGACAACGTAGCAGCTTCGCCAGAGATTCCCAATGAGCCCGAGCCCGAGCCCGAGCCCGAGAACAAGGTGGCACGGGATGAGAATGTGGAGGAGCCAGCACAGGAGGAGCCAACACAGGAGGAGCCAACACAGGAGGAGGCACCAGTGGCGGAGGCAGCACAGGAGGAGGCAGCACAGGAGGAGGCAGCGCAGGAGGAGGCAACACAGGAGGAGGCAACACAGGAGGAGGCAACACAAGAGGAGGCAACACAGGAGGAGGCAGCACAGGAGGTGGAGCCTCAGCTTGAAGCTGAGTCACAACCGCCAGAAAATGTTGAAGAACTGGCGCCCGAGCCGGAACCGACACCGGAAAAAGAGCCAGAAGACACAACAGAGGTGGCGTCGGAGCCTGCACAGGAGGCCCGAGAGCACACACATTACGAGACTGAAGAATCTCCTCACGAGGAGGCAGTACCACATGAGGAGGCAGTACCACATGAGGAGGAAGTCCCACATGAGGAGGCAGTACCACATGAGGAGGAAGTCCCACGTGAGGAGGCGGTATCACGCGAGGAGGAGGTCCCACTTGAGGAGGCTGTCCCTCATGAGGCCGTCCCTTCCGAGGAGGCAGTCCCTTCCGAGGAGCCCGTCCCTTCCGAGCCCGTCCCTTCCGAGCCCGTCCCTTCCGAGGAGCCCGTCCCGTCCGAGGAGCCCGTCCCGTCCGAGGAGGCAGTCCCTTCCGAGGAGCCAATCCCTTCCGAGGAGGCAGTCCCTTCCGAGGAGGCAGTCCCTTCCGAGGAGGCAGTCCCTTCTGAGGAGGCACCTTCAGAACCTGCAGCAGCTGAGCCTGTCCCACAAGATAGCGGACTTGATTCAATACCAGGGGTCAATCCAGAGGTGGAAGGAGTTCCACTAGCCGAAAGCCTGCCTCATTCTCCACTTCAGGACGTTATCCAAGTCCCTGAACTGTCTCTCCAGAACGAACAGCCGCCCCCGCCGATTAGCGGCGACATGTCTGAAGAATTGGTGCGGCCATTGAGGAAGAAAGGCAAGAAGGTGAAGAAAGGGAGGACTCCCAAGGACAGTTTCCCTGATACCGTCGAGGAAACTCGCGATGAGGGCGCGCCTCTCGAGAACAACGAGCCGCTACCATCGATCGGCGGCGACGTACCTGAAGAACTGGCGCAGCCATTGGGCAAGAAAGTCAAGAAGCACAAGAAAAGGAGGTCTCTGGAAAACAATGTCACCGAGCAGCAGAAGGGATCAAAGGGGTCCGTCGTCGAAAACGAGGCCGTTGACCCATGGGCTGTATGGGGGGCGCCCAAACGAACACTGGCCGCCGGGGGACCCTATTTTTCGTAGCTTCGCCCTTTGTATGTTCCTGAGCGCTCTTTTCGTGTATTGGTATTTGTCGAGTTTGTGAGTGAGTCGACGGCTGGTGAACTGGGCAGGCTACTCACATCCATCGGGGGATCATGGTTTCTATTCTTTACGATTTTTCTTGGCTTGCCCCTATCGAATTCTTTTCCGGTTTGCTGCTATCATCCTATACCCGGTCGGAGAAAGGGAGTGTGTCAGGACGCAGGTTTCTGACCAAGCGGTTAGCACAAGATTCACTTTCGTTTTCCAATAAGAGCCTAATCAAAGGTTAATAGGTAGATAGTCACTCTTTAATGATATTTTCTCGAACTTTCAATAACTTTGACCTTCGTCATTCTGGGCTATACCAAGACGCACTATCGTCACTGGGGTCACCTCGCACATACATTGACATGTAGTCGGGGAGCGAAGCCGGTGCAGTAAGCGTGGATGACATCACATGTCCAAGCCTAACCTAGAGATTTGACGGACTTGATCCGTGCTCTGCTCCCTTTTGCAGGTTTGAGAGGCAGCATCCTCTCTGGTCGCCGGTGGACGAGTCTCCAGCTTCGCTTGGCGGCTAATTAAGCTTAACATCGTAACGAGACGCTAAGAGCTTAAGATATTGCCTATTTTGGACCTGGGCACGGCCCAACCAGAAGAGATGGTCTCCGTGTTCTTTTCGAGGCATCGTGCTCCAATACTAGCCCGGTAGAAGCAATGCAGGAGCAGATCCCGCACCCTAGAGCCGAATGATCGACGGTCTTTATTGTTACCCCCGCAACGGCTTCCCCAGACGGCTTCCTCAGTTAATGCGAAGCAGAGAGCAAGAAAATTGTGACGCCCGAATACTATATATTGAGTCTGTTGTTGCCGCCGTCGTCAAAGAACAGGCCATAGGATCAGGAGAACTCCAGACCTTCGCAGCAGGCAGCCGTAACACTCGATTGAGCCACACGACATACCTCTTGCCTTCGCCATCATGAAGTTCAGCAGCATTGCAGTCGGTCTGCTGGCCTCGGCCAGCTCGGTGTTGGGAGCATCTCTGCAGCAGGTGTCCAACTTCGGTAACAACCCCACGGGCGTGCAGATGTTCATCTATGTCCCCGACAGGGTCGCGACCAAGCCCGCCGTTATCGTAGCGGTATGTTGAGTGTCCATCCAGATACCGTGCTCGACGCTGAGAACGTGATTTTCCAGCTCCACCCCTGCGGCGGATCGGGTACTCAGTGGTACTCGGGTACCAGACTCCCGTCCTATGCCGACCAGCAGGGCTTCATCGTCATCTACCCCCAAACGACCCGCTACAGCAACTGCTGGGACGTCAACAACGCCGGCTCGCTCACGCACGGCGGCACGGGTGACGCGACCGGCATCATCAGCATGGTGAACTACACGCTGCAGAAGTACAGCGGCGACGCGTCCAAGGTGTACGTCATGGGTGCCTCCTCGGGCGCCATGATGACCAACGTGCTGGCGGGTTCGTACCCCGACGTCTTCGAGGCCGGCGCCGCCTACTCGGGTGTTGCGTTCGCCTGCTTCGCCGGCTCCAAGGGCGACCCGACACCCTTCGGTGCCAACCAGACCTGCGCCCAAGGACTCCAGCACACGCCGACCGAGTGGGCCAACTTTGTCCACAACGCCTATCCGGGCTACTCGGGCCGCCGCACGCGAATGCAGGTCATCCACGGCCTGGCCGATGGCCTGGTGCGCCCGCAGTGCGCGTACGAACAGCTCAAGCAGTGGTCCGCCGTCTTCGGCCTCACCAACACCAAGAACAACACCAACACCGCCGCCGGCTCCCAGTACACCGAGATCGTCTACGGCGACGGCAAGCAGCTGGTTGGATACATGGGCCAGGGAGTCGGGCATTTCGCACCCCCCAATGAGCCTGTCATGCTGAGGTTCTTCGGACTGCTATCCTAAGCTTGACAGCTATTGAGGAGATGGTGTGGTATGGCTTTACCATTAGCTTAGGTTAGTTAGATTAGCTGAACTTAGCTTTAATGCCATGGGCTATATCGAAATGCGTTCCTCAATTTTCGTAAAATCATGCTCAAAGTGTTCACGGAACATTAAGCGGTGTGACCGACTCTCGGCCTCTTCTTTGGTATGGCGTCAAGCGGTGTCCGCATTGTTAGGAAGGCCTCAGATTAATGCCCGCAGGAGTTCGGCGTTTGCCCATAGATTCCCAGCATTCGAGGAAAACAAATTCGCAGCCGAGAAAGGCCAAGCTTGTCACAGTACAGCACCTGGAGAAGTCTCTTGACCTTGCTCAGACAGCTTAAACAACTGCTTTCGCCCTTGCATATCTGGGTTGATATCACTGACTGGCTTATGTTTGAGAGTCGAGAGAAGAGAAAGAAAGGCTAACCTTAATCTGCGTCGGTACCATTGGAAAGGTGTCCACAAAATCTATATACAGTGTAAATTCACCGCCGCCGCGCTTTACTGGCCATATCTCACGCGCAACTTCCCTTGCTCTGCAAATTCCTTCCAAGTTTGTTCCCCTAACTTATTCGTAATTGCCCGTGTTGTCTGGTTTATACAAATACTTCCTTCCACGATCATCGACAAAACGCTCTGGATGAGTAGGTGCCATGTCGGCCTGTGCGCTTACTAAGGGAAGAGTCTTCAGACTTCCAGATTACCCAAGACCCTGTCCAAAGCCTTCAGACTGCCGCGGACCATCTCGTCAGTGTCGAAATCCCATATCCTATGTTGACGGGCATATAAATTTTCGTTAAACTTCTTAACATCATTCCGAGTCTCAGCGTCCTGCCATTGGTACATTTCAGATACGATCCTGCTACTCTTGCCGAGGGCTTGGCAGCGATCATACCGAACGTCGTTGTAGATGGCGAGCATCTTTGGAAGAACTTCCTTCAGAGGCGCTGACAGAGGTTTTCTCGCCAACGCCGAGAGCAGTTCTGCCAGTACTAGGGAATCTTCAACCCCATAGCCTGCACCAGCCCCGTGGTGTGGTGCCGTGGCATGCGCCGCGTCTCCTGCAAGGCATAGCCGGCCACTGACGAAGGTAGAGGGCGGCTGGTCGTGCAAGTCGAAAATAGCCCATTTGTCGAGCTGTTCGGGTAGTAGCGAAATCAGACCACGTACCGATCGCCCAAATCCAGCAAAGGCCTCCTCCGCCTCAGCTTTGGTTGCCGGAGCTGTCATTCTCCCGTCTTCACCCACCCACGGGTTTGGGTCTGTCACGAATGCTGCGATGTTGACCAGCTTACCACCAGCCACTGGACAGCTTAACACGTGCGCGTCTGGACCCATATACATGACCCGACTATTTGCCTTCTCGTCGCCGACCGCCTTCTGGGCCTCGTCCATAGGTAGGAGTCCGCGGTACGCATATTTGTGTGTGTAGCTTGGTTGTGAGGCATCTAGCCCGAACATGAGAGATCTCATCCTTGACTTGATGCCGTCACACCCTATGACTGTAGGAGAGTCAGACAGTCAGGTTTCGAGTTTTCATTGGGTAGAGCTTCTCCGTCGTCTGAACCTACCGATGTCGCATACTGCGGCGGAGCCGTCTCCAAATTCTAGCCGAATCTTGTCTGCGCTGGGGTTATCCTCTACTAATACCAGTTTTTTCCCGTACAGCAGGCAGCCCTCTGGTAGCAAGTCAGTGACAAGTCGCTGAAAGTCTTGTCTTCGGCATGTTTCCCAGCCTCGTTCACCAGCATAGAGGTTGCAGATCAACTCATCTTGGCCCTCAGTTGGATGGCCGTTACGGTCGGTGCCGAACGCTTCTACGTAGCGGAACCAATCGTCTTTGTTCTGTGTTGCGACTTTTCGGAAGCATTCGTGGACTTTTGGTTCCAAGGCTTTCATAGCTCGTTCTGCGTTGGGTGTGAAGCCGATGCCGGCTCCCAATTCCGTGAAGCCTGCGGCTCGCTCATAAATCGTTGGCCTGATGTTGCGTCGAAGCAATCCAAGAGCGAGGACAATGCCCGTTATACCGCCCCCAATTATGGCGATCTCGATTCGCTTTTCGTCCGCCATCGTGAAGAGAGGCTAGGGTATGATGAGAGCACTGTCTGTAAAACCTAGGGATCTTTCCATTTCTGCTCCGTGCTTGATACTTATATATATGGCCTGAAAGCCTCAAGGCGTACCCTAGCGGCCGCTCGTCAGAGTCCTGCATGGCCAGATATTCTACCCTCTTCAGGGGGTCTGATTATTATCGGAGATGGTGTTCGTATCTCCGATTTCATCGCTGACATGAAACAGTTCACTCAAAATATTTCGAACAGACACCCATGAAAGCCCGAAAGGAAGTGTGCCCAAGCTTGCAATCGCTCGGCTTAGAGCCCCCCATGCCTATATTCAACATTACATTTCATTCTTCAAAAGGTGTGCTATGGTGTTGGCAGAAGCAGGCGAGGTAAGCCGGTGGGTGCGTAAGGCTTATGCACGAGAATGGAACCTGCTTACTTGCATGTACACGCCTCAGCATGAGTGGATAGGTAACGAGATATGACTCCGTGCCATGCGGTATCGGCTTTCCCGCAGCTAGTGCCTCTGAAAGCCCGCGTCTAATAAGCCGTGAGGCCTCGGCCTCCGGGATGTTTCCGAAACTCGGCTTGGGAGCCGTCCGACCCTGGTTGTTATTCTACAGTGCCATATGAGCGATTCCTTTCTCTCGTCGTCAAAATTTCCGGGTTGATTTGCGTTGTGAAAAGTGAGGGCACTCGTCAGCTGGCAACACATTCAATTAACCACCACCATCTCCTTTTGATACGCTCAACCAGAGCTCTAAGTATACCCAGGAAAGAAGGAGGTCTAGTGGCCATGCCAGAGGATTCTCGTAACAACCTTCCCGAAGGGTACATCCTCGTTGAGGGATCGTACCCTTCCATCGAGGACTACCTGCACCTGCGTGTCGTCAACGGCCTCACGCCCAAGAATCGTGAGCAGGCCGCGGGCGCGTTTAAAGGGGGCTGGTACGGTGCCTTCATTGTGCACGAGTCGGAACCCACCAGAGCTGTGGCTATGGGGAGGGTTGTCGGAGATGGAGGGGTAAGTCACATATATTGAAAAACACCACACATATATCTTCCTAACCTATCCCAACCTGCTTAATACATCGCCGTTATTAACTAATGACATAGTGGTACTTTTTAATCGCAGACATGGCGACACTCCCCTCGCACCAGCGTAAAGGCCTGGGCGACGTAATACTGAAACACCTCCTTGCAACTATCGAGGCGAGAGCGCCGGTGGGAAAATTATTCGTCAACTTGGTGGCGGATCCGCCCGGCAAGAGGCTATATCTGAAGAATGGCTTCGAGGAATTTCCCGCGGGGCAGCATTCGGGAATGGGGAAGCTGATCGAGGTCCGTGGGCGGGAGGCGTGAGATTTGGGATAGGGGAGATAAGGAATATGTGGCTAAAAGTGCACAAGAATGAAGGAAACGCAACATCATATTCTAAAAGTCTACTTTACTATGCACATAAACTCTGGTGTGTATGTAAACGTAGGAGTTATTTATAGAACAAGCACTCAGGAAGGGAATAAATACCTGCCCAGCCCGGCGCCCTTCCAGACTACTACGGGCGGGATGATCGTCAACTACCAGCCCGAGCCGGCGTCGATAATCGCCAACCTGAAAGTCGACTGTGGCAGCCTATCCTCGGCGATACAGGTGACGCAGGCGCAGGAGAAGTTCCTCGTGTACTGAGGCGTGGACTTCATGAGAGGGGCCCGGCTGAAAACGAACAGAGCCGGCAGCGTCGTGACGCTGGCCGACCTGACCATTCTCATCGCCTACACCGTGGCCGACTGCCTGCAGGCGTGCTCGCAGTACACGTTTCAAGTCGCAGTCGTGGGGCCTGCCACAGCGCGTGCGGCGCCGTCACCTTCAAGACCGACCTGGCCAACTTCTCAAACGACAACTGCTGGCTGAAGAACTCGACCGTGAAGCACGAACCGGGGATTGGGGTCTGCGCTGACTGTATCAGCGCTACGAAGATCGATTAGGTTAGAGTGTGGTGGCAAGTTGCAACTGAGGAAGGTCATTCAAACTTTCAGAGTATGGAGAAAATCAATACCCTTCTTGTTAGATGCCTTGGGCGACCTCACCTTGTAGGTAGAATACCAATTATTATGTAGTCCATCGTTTGGCCATCGCTGTGCTACTTACGGGGGAGATGTCTACTTGTCCAGGATCCACAGGGACTTCGTGCAGTTGTACAGCTGTACAATGGTACAGTGTGCAAAGATGACCGTTCATCTTCATTGGCTGGCTATATGGTTTTAGCACAGGGCGGAGTCTGCCCAAGCCATCAGAAGTCGATCAGAAGTGGTTTAGTCTACCTATTTAGGTACCTAAGGTTAGTTGCCGCCAGCCAGCCAGCCACGTTGCTGTCTTCACGGCAGTATGCTGTACTGTAAGTTACGCACTGATTACACAGTACATACTGTTGTCGTTCATTCCTCCTCAGAGCTGGCCACCTGACTGCTGTTTGTGAAGGGATGATCGTCGAGTCTCAGAAGAAGTACCCTCAGCAGATGGACGGAGAGTCGTGAGAAGTATTTCCTTCGGTTTTTATCCTTACCCTCTCGCTTTTATTGCTCTTCGTTTCATTTCATATGGTATATCTTACCCGACATCCGTTCAGGTACATGCAGCAAATCCCGGTTTGCCGCCACTTTTTGCAGAGTCACACATGAACCACTTTTACCGCTTCGCCATCGCGGCCGGTATTTTCCTATTGATTATATTCACACTGACGACACTGCCCCGGGCTCTCAACCCTGTCCCGGCCAGCAAGGAGAAGGTCGAGGCTGATGAGCGATGGGTGAACACGTCACCGCACTGGCTTGACCGGCAAGCCTGTCGCTGGTTGAGTTTATGCGGGTTGATGCACGTCAGGCCAGACCTGCCAACAAGGACAGGGGCTTTTCGCGAAGGGTCATGTGCCGATGTAGGAGGACGTAGGACCGCGCCACCTTCTCGCCGTGCGGATTCTAGAATCCAAATCAGCGATACCGATACCGACGTCGGCTTCAGGGAACTGAGGCGGATACCGGACTATGTGCTCGATTATGCGCCATTCGTCCACCTCTACTCGGAGGAACACTTCTGGCCGTCTGATATCGAGGAGCATATACACCATGTCACTCCATACATTGGGGATACGCCTTTAAATTCGACAGAACCCATCTCGCTGTCAAATCTGGCCCAGCTAAATGCGCATCCCGAGCTTCTAACCCTGAAGAGTAAGGACAACGTAGAATGTCGTCCCAGGTGGTTGCACAGCATGGATAATATCCCCACTGCCTTCGCGGAGGAACCTGGTGCTTACGATGTCGACGTAGGCACGCCGGAGAGAAGGCGGCTGAACGAGTATACCACGTGGTTCGACGTGGACAAGGCACACCCTCTTCGTCGCATCGCCGACCCGAACAACGTGCCCAGACAACGCGGCCGTGCTCCGCCAAGACAGTCATGTGCGCCCCTCTCTCGTGCGCAGCAGCGGATCGCAGCTCGATCCGAGGTGAACAAGCCCGACGAGGAAGGGTACTCCAAAGCACCCGCCACGCTCGTCTTGGTCGACAAGGGTTCCGGGGTCGTCGACGCCTTCTGGTTCTTCTTCTACGCCTATAATCTCGGCCAGACCGTGCTGGGCACGAGGTACGGCAACCATGTGGGCGACTGGGAGCACGCGATGATCCGGTTCGAGTCTGGCGTCCCGCGCGCCATGTTCTTCAGCGAGCACGAGGGCGGCCAGGCGTACGCGTGGCAGGCCGTCGAGAAGCGCGGCAACGACACACGGACACAGAGGCCCGTCATCTACAGCGCCGTTGGCAGCCATGCCATGTATGCGATGCCAGGCGACCACCCCTACGTCCTACCGTTCAACATGCTCCGGGACCAGACCGACCGCGGGCCCCTGTGGGACCCGTCCAAGAACTTCAGGGGCTACTGGTACGACTATGCAGTAGAGGGTGATGCGGAAGGGCTGGAGCCGACCGAGGAGAATCCCGACGCGCCCGTCAGCTGGTTTCACTACAGAGGCTCGTGGGGCGACAAGCTGTACGGCCTCGACGACGAGCGGCAGTGGAGACTGTTCGGGCAGTACCACTATGTCACCGGCCCGCAAGGCCCCAAGTACAAGAACTTGGGGAGGCGCAAGGTGTGTCCGAAGTACAAGTGTCGGATCCTGCACTCGATTGCAGAAGGTCGGAAGGGAAGCTGGCATTCATAGGGTTCTAGTGGTCAGGAAGGGGATAGAGACGATTATACCCATATATAGTGCAGTTTTATCTCGCGTTGAAATCCGAAAGCCATGTTTCAATTACATTTACATCTGCTCACACATAGTGCGAGGCCGGCGGTATGGCCCTAGCTGGCTCTCTGAGATGGGTTACCGGAAAGATGAACGAACCTCCAGTGAACCGTGTCATTGGGCTGCTACCCCATGGGAAAGAGACGTTTTACTTCCCCATTTCCCCCGCATATCACCCACCCACCCTACGATGCTTCTCCAGATTCTTCCTCGCTTACTGACAGTTTTACCCCAGACTGAATGAAGCCCTTTAAACCCAGACAATATGCAGCTTCAGCAGCCCATTGGATTGGAGCGCATCAATGCCGGTCCGCATGACATGTGTCCCAAGTTACCTCCTCCATTTCGTTGCCTTGCCTCTTTCTCATAATGTTTGAAAGCAGTAAAGTAAGTATATATGAAACGGGGAGGGGGCATGTACGTCTGTCTAGGTTAGCTGGGTTAGGTACTTAATTTGTGTCATGATTGTAATATCTCAATCTCCATACTAAACCTACAATCTCTGTTTCCTTTTTCTTTTTTCTAAACTGAAACAGACGTGGAATATGATTGTCAACATGCATCCACATACGTACCAAGTATGTCAAGTTAAGACACAAATCTTCTAGACTGTACAAAAAGATTGCTAAACAAGCGACACGATATAAACTATAGTTCCTCGTCGGCGTCTTCGCCTCCGTCGGCTCGATCCTGTACGGCTACGACCTGAGCGTCGTCGCCGGCGTCATCAGCAGTTCCGCTTACGGGGCCAGATTCCACGCCAGCGCGGCACAGAAGTGAGTGAGAGAGAGAGAGCATCATCCCAAATTCTCTCTTTCCAAAATATATATATAGCTAGCTTTACGTACTTTGCTTAGTACACTGTTTATTAACAATGTTTTTTTCTTTTTAAACAGCGGAGCCGTCGTCTCCCTCTTCACGGGCGGCGCCTTCTTCGGCGCCGGCTTTGCCGGTCTCGCGGGCGACCATCTCGGCAGGAGACTGACGATACTCATGGGCGCTCTCGTCTTCATCCTCGGCGGCGGACTGCAGACCGGTGCCCCGACGATCAATTACCTGTATGCCGGACGAGCGCTGGCTGGGGCTGGTGTCGGGTTCTTGACTATGATTATTCGGTATGTATATGTAATATGACCCACCGATCATGATCATTCTATTTAGTTGGCTGGCTAATGATGGTTTGTTATGTAGTAAGTTAAGCAAAAACATCGACTCACTCATTCACGCCCAGTGGGTAAATGTTTAGTAATGTTCTTCTTTTCGCCTTTTCCTTTAGCCGTCTACCAGAGCGAGATCTCGCACCCGTCCATCCGCGGACGCATCACGAGTCTCCAGCAGTTCATGCTCGGGATCGGCGCCCTCGTGGCCGCCTGGACCACGTACGGCTGCTACACGAACCTCGAGGACGACGGCCAGTGGCGGGTCCCTCTCGCCATACAGATCGTACCCGCAGTCGTCCTTGCCGCGCTGATATTGCTCTTTCCCGAGAGTCCGCGTTGGCTCATGGATCATGACCGGTAAGTTAAAAAAACACTTAACACGCACCGATGAGGAGTAGAGAAAGGAAGGGGTCACAGCAACACAAACAGGTATTTAATGAGTGAGAGGAACTAAAATGTCAAGACGACAGAGCCGACGAAGCCCTCCTAACTCTTGCCAAGCTTCACGCAGGGGGCGACGCCAATGATGACTTTGTTCGCGCTGAATTTGCGCAGATCCAAGAAGCCATCAAGGACGAGCACGAGCACGAGGCGAAGAGCTATATCGAGCTGTTCAGGAACAAGTTGCGTTTTCGATCTCTTCTTCCCCCCCGGCCCGCTCCCATACTCAACAGGGATATGTAACAGATCCGCCTTCCGCCGCCTCTTCCTCGCCTGCGCCGTCCAGGGCTCGGTCCAGCTGACGGGCATATCGGCGATCCAGTACTTCTCCGTGCCCATCTTCCGGCAGATCGGCATCTCGGCCTCGGACGCGCTCAAATACCAGGCCGTCAACAGCGTGCTGTCGCTCGTTGCGCAGATCGGGTGCATGTTGACCATCGACAAGCTTGGTCGTAGACCTCTCTTGATTTGTGGTAATTTGGTCAACTGTCTGGCCTTTATTGTTGTTGTTATCCTGTTGGGTGGGTTTTCACATATCGTATTCTCTATCTCCAACCCATCCCTGGCCTCTTCTGTATTGTCATTATACGAAGGGAGGCGCTGATCTGGTCGTTTCGTCGCAGCTCTGTTCCCTCCAGATACGAATTCCGGTAGCACTGCTGGCTGGGGCTTCATCATAGTGTAAGTAGATTCGCGACCTGTTTACTTGAAGATGTTTGGGAAGCTGAGTGAAGCAGCGTAACTGATGCATATTTTCAATCTCAGGACCTGGATCTTCACCACCTCCTTCTCATACGCGTGCGGGCCGTTATCATGGTACGTCAAACTCTCCAGTCACGTCGATAGACACTCACAAACCTGAAAAAAAAGGATCATCCCCGCCGAGATCTTCGATACGCACACGCGCAGCAAGGGCGTCTCGCTCGCGACCATGACGAGCTTCGCTTTCAACACGCTGATCGGGCAAGTGACCGAGCTCGCCGTCGACGCCGTCGGGTGGCGGTACTTTTTACTCTTCGCCGTCCCCAACCTCACGAACGCGGTCTTCTTCTACGCCGCGCTGCCCGAGACCAAGCGGGTCCCGCTCGAGGAGATGGGCGGGCGTCTCTTCGCTCCCGACGCCTCATGGTTTGTTGTTGGGAAGAAAACCCTGGGAACTCTTGCTACAAAAGCGCATCGTGATGGACCTGCGGCTTTGGAGGACGATGACGCTATTAAGAGCCGTGGGCTCTGGGTCGAGAAGGTTGGGGAGAAGGCGGAGGTGTAGGGAAGGGTCAGTTAGTCATCCTTCCGAGTTAAAGTTCTGATAGGCGTCCTGATCGGGATACTTACTGTATCTGTGAGGCCGTAAACTGTCAACAGGTCGATGATACAGTGCCTTTCCTTTATCACAGTGCCAAAGCTGTTGGATATCCAAAACAGCCTCATGTACTGATATAAAATAGGTACTAGATAGAGGATTCACGAAGTTAAGTAAACCCTCCGCTAGAGTTCACTTAACTTCGTGAGTCTTCTAGTACCATACCAGATATAGGCGAGTTCAGTAAACTGTCGCTCACGTACTTGCTTATTCCCGAACGCTTACTTCAGTTTCAATGTAAAATAAACGTTTAAAGACCATTATTAAACAGTTTACAAATCAAGTAAACTGTTTAATAATGCCCTTTAAAACGTTTATTTTGACACTAAAACTGAAGTAGGCGTTCGAGAATAAGTAAGTACATGAGCGATAGATCTGGAGACTGGAATGGTTCTCTGCAGCAGACAGCTGTAGATCTTATATGCTTTCTAGAAGAGTGAGCTGATTAGAGCATACTACGAATACTTGTGGCCTTAGATTAGCATGGCCGGGGATTACTGGGACCTACCTACCTCATTTCTTCTCAATTATTCTGCGATGACGACCTACCTAGTGAACTTCATCGTCACAAATCGAATGTTGAGGTCGACCGTTGCACAGAAGAATCTAGATACACTCCTTGGCATGCAGGCACTGTCTTTTCCAGGAAGGTGCATGTTTGTTTGGCTGTCAAGGCTGGTCTGTGCTGAGATACGCACTGGGAAATGACAACGGTACAAGATCTGGGAAGGTGCATTCGATACCTTAATATTACCCCTTGGCGCTTAAGTTCAAGCTCATTTCGTACAAGTTACAAGTCTACTCCCTAGAAATATCCCTCGGGTTTCTTGCTGACTTTACCACATGGAATGATTCCTTTTCGATTTCATTATTTCAACCTCATTACACATCTCCGGCCCCATATTGTATCACAGTTCAAAAAGCTTTGAAACAGCCACCGGCCCACCGCCCCGATGTCAGCAGCAACAGAACCTGCCAACGAGGCCGTCACGGCTCCCGTTATCAACCCGAACCCCCAGTTACAGTCTTATTACCATTCAGCCGAATCTCGGATAGGATATAGACTGCTCTTAGGAGGTACGAGGCACTTTGGCTACTATGACAAGGACACCTACTGGCCTTTCCCCTTATCTTGGGCACTACGTAAGATGGAGGATAAGCTGGCAGCAGCCCTTGCGCTTCCACCGGGATCCCAGGTCTTGGACGCCGGATGTGGGGTCGGACATGTCGCAATCCGGATGGCACAGGCTCACGGCCTACGTGTTGAAGGCATCGATATTGTGGACCATCACATTGCCAAGGCCACACGAAACTTCGAGAGAGCCGGGCTGCCCCCGGGACAGCTGAGAGCCCGGAAGATGGACTATCATAATCTAGAATCCCTGTCCAGCGCGTCATTTGACGGCATATACACCATGGAGACATTTGTGCACGCCACCGATCCCAAGGCAGTTCTCCGAGGCTTCTACCGCCTCTTGCGACCTGGCGGACGTCTGGCTCAATTCGAGTACGACCACATCTTGGTCGATAACCGTGAGACGCTGGCTAACACACCTGTGCTCGAGATGGTCGAGTCCATGCACCAGGTGAACAAATACGCGGCTATGCCTACCAACGCCATCTCCCATCCTGGTGTCTTCAAAGAGATGCTCGAAGAGGTCGGGTTTACAGATGTTGTCGTTCGCGACTACTCGGAAAACATCGTCCCAATGACCCGCTTCTTCTTTATTCTTGCATGGCTCCCGTATCTCCTGGTCCGGCTTCTGGGACTGGAGCACTGGTTCATAAATACTGTTGCCGGAGTCGAGTCGTACCGAGGGCGTCGTCATTGGCACTACGTGGCTATCTCTGCCCGCAAACCAGGCACGCCGACCGAAGCTGGAATGACAAAGTAACCTATCATCTCATACTATGAACCAGTGATGTATACCATGGTTGGCTGCTAACAGAACTGTTGGCTTCACAAATTATGGTTAGGTACGTCATGCAGGTTGCTAGAGGAAGCGATACTAGGTTACCACTTCGAAGGTAGACATCATACCAGCAACTTCTTTGCGCTAAGCTAGAAGAGACGGTGGGCGAATCTGTGGCTCACAACGCCCTTCATGCTGGCAACCACTTTCCACCATCACCCCCTCAGTACTTACGACATACTTATGGCTCCATGCACATGTCAACATGGGTCTCAGAACAGGTCCCTTCTCCTGCTCGCAGGCGCATGATCCCTGCAGTCCTTATGACATACTTACGGCTCGGTGGCCATAGGTCTCGGACATCGCCCCAGCCCGAGTTTTCAAGGCATGTAAATCGATGTCATAGGCCTAATAGACTTTGTGAAGTCTTTATCTTTCCGTCGGATCACAGAGCAGGATTGTCTTATGCGTGAGAGATTCATTTCTCTGCTCCCAACTCACTTTGCCTATCACTCTATCAACACAGTTCGCCTCCATGGCCAACGACACAGTCGTAGGATGGGTAGAAACATCTCTGGATAGAGGCACCATTGACTTGCTCTGGTCTTGCTCTTTAACCATCCTTCTTTGCTGTAGCGTTGCAGCTCGCCCGAATATGCTGGCTCTCAATGACAAATGGTACCACGCCCTCATCGACAAATCCCACATGACTATGATCGGACTGCTTGGCCCAGACTTCCTGTTCGGTATTGCCTTCGGTCAACTATCCAGTGCTAGAAGATGTGTCATGGTGACGGCTAGCCTCCCATCCCACACAAGTATATCATGTGCTAACTTGTGATGCTTGTAGTTATTCCGGAAGGATGCTTACCTGTTGAATGGGACGAGATGGACCTACCAATATGCTTTCTTCGTCGACATGGGCGGGCTGCATCTGACCAGTCCGGATTTCCCCAGCGGCTTCCCTATTACCGGCGAACAGCTGCACTACCTTGTCAAACACGGTCATGTAGACTTCCCGGATATGAAGGCAATGGAAATTGATGAACGCAACACTGCGGATACCCTATCCAAGTCAGTGCTGTGCCTCCCTTACTACCTACCTACCTTACCTTTGGGCATCAGAATTTAACGGCAAAGCTCCAGATTCATCACACTGTTGCAGGGTATATTCTTTAGCCTAACAGAGGTCCAGAGAATCCGAAAGGGCCTCCCGTTCTGTTCCTTAGAGCTTACTGCCATGTCCTTCGTTCTGGTCATGCTTGGTACGTCATTCTGCTGGTATTATAAGCCATCTATTGCACGATGTCGAACAATCCCTACAAAAGGCAACAAACTGGTGGCCAGGATACGGGCGGAAGCGAAAGAGCAGACACACACCGACCTGGATGTCGACGTGTGGTACCGCACACCTGTCGATTTCATCGACGGCCACAGATGGGGGATCGACGCTAACTGGTCCTACTACCGTCGCCTGTCCCAGATACTCAGGGTGAAGCTCTTCTCGCGACCCATGAACAACCACCTGTGGGACAGATTTCCCTCCGACCAGGTAGGCTACCTGTGTTTGCTATGCTTGTGATGGCACCAAAACACAGACTGACAGCTGCGCGACTCAGTGGCTCCCTCCAGACATGGCATTGGTGCCTTATGGGATCACAGTTCCGTTGGGCTTCAGCTCGTTTTACCTCCTCGCATGGGATCTCCAATTCCCGACTCAAGTGGAAGGGATACTGTGGAAAAGTGCGGCGTTATATCATCTTATTTTCATACTAGGCGGAGGAACATACTATCTCGTCGAAGGCATCCGCTGGAAAAAGTCGCAAGACCGCTCGAAGGAACATCGCTCCAAAGCGACCGGTCTTGATATCGAGAGCGGCGGGGAGCAATGCCATGCATCCGCCCAACTGCTTCAAGGTGAACCGTCGTCAGGAACGAACCACGATGAGATTGCCACCCTGGGGTATGGCAGGACACGTATGTCTGTTGCTCGGTGGAGGAATAATTCTGTTGACCAGGATCCGGGCATGGCGGTCTCCCTGCGGCTCATCATACCGGTGACCATAGCAAGTGTTGTCTACATCTGCGCTCGGCTCTTCCTGTACTTTGAGGATCTTGCCTCCCTCCGACGACAGCCGCCGGGCCTTTATCTGACTGTGAACAGATACTTGCCTTTCCTCGGGAACTGAGGCAATATGTCGACCTAGGTATGTTACAAGTCGCCTCAGACCACAAGAAGCCTTGAGGTCAGGATGTTAGAGAAATCTACTGGTTACAGTACACCATATAATTGTGCTGAAAGCCATCTTATTGCATAAATATTATGGTGCAGCTTCTCTATGCTGTAAAGGGGTATTATATAAGCAAAAGCGAGAAAGAACATGTATGCCCGAATTGAGTGACACACACAACTGTCATGCAGATTCCTAACCTTAGCTGTTATAGGTTCAGATTAATTAAACATATACAAACATTACTAATGTCTATAATGACTATCAACTTGTTCTTATGAGAGCTCGATAATTTAGATTCTACGGTTCTGGAGTGTTATATCAATTGTCCAGTTTAACACTGACAGGCCTGACGTTAGGTACCAGTGACCCCTCCATTAGGTACATGTACCTCTCTCTGTCCCTAATCCCACCTTTTACACCTAAAACCCCCACCTCAGGCTGGCAGACCACCTGCTTGCTCCGCTCTTCGGTACAGCAGTACAGCAGTACAAACTTACAAAAACAGCTGTAGAACATTTATACTGCTGTAGAGCAGTACTACCAGTCACGTAGTGCAATTTAACGGGACCACACCACGACCACACCATCACTGACACCACCATTGCCTCGACGGCATACTCCTACACCACCACTTCTATCGACGTTTCTGACGAAGAAAAAGCTACTCACAATTCAATAACTGCCCTGAACCGTGCCTTGGAGGCCGAGGCTAGCTATATTTAACCTACCTATCAACCAGTTCGCAGCGCCTCCGGATCGCAACAGCTGCACAACCTTCGTCGACCCCTCCTTGATCTTCCAGATCCGAGTACAACCATGAACCCTCACCAGAAGAACAAGATCGACATCTCGGTTAGTTTCCCTGCTCGAAGCTATTCTCTCTTTCTACACCCGATTTCAACATGAAGTGCCGTATAAGCGAGGCGCATACAGAATGAGTCGTGCTCCAGGCCAACTCCATGACCGTATACCATGCACCGACGGCTTCGTTCCTTAATGTTCCACTTTCTATACCCTCTGCGTACGGGAACGCGAAACCTCGGGAATGGGGAAGATTGAAGAGATGTAGGAGTTTACAAGAAGACTCAGCTAACAAAACTAACCGTCTCGCAGTCGCTGACCCCCGATGAGCAACGTCTATTCCGGCTCTACGGCAAGCTGCCGTCCAAGTCCGACCACTTCGCCAAGCATCTGAAGGAGCGCAAGTACTTCGACAGCGGCGACTACGCCATGTCCAAGGCCGGCAAGGGCGACAGCGTCGACACGGGCAGCGTCGGCAGCCAGCACCCCGTGCCCGAGAACATCCCCCACCTGACCAGCCCCTCCCAGAACTCGGGCCTCAACGGCGGCCCGGGCCACCAGCACCACCCGAGCATCAGCGGCAGCAGCGTCGGCAGCGCCACCATGGCCGGAAGCCCCGTCAAGGAGAGCAGCCTGTTCCAGAGCGTGATGAGCAACGCCGAGGACAACAACGATGGCGCTGACAAGAACAACGAGAGTGCCGTTGCCGACGCCTCCGATCCCAACGGCATTCCTATCAGGAGATAGGGGGATCGTCACGGCAGGCCAAAAGCTGGAAGCCGTGTTGTCGTTTTCTTTGATGTTTCCAGTTTTCTATCGTTTACGGGGTAACATTGCGCAGCGGTGAAATTCGGGTGCATGCAACTAGGTACTCGGACTCCTGCGCTTCTGCGACGTTTGTAGGAACGGGTGCTGAGATTGATGAAGTTCTTGGGGGTTTGTACAACAACGAGCTCCATGAGTTTACTCGTTCCCCTCTCTTCTGCGGCTTGCTTTCCAGTTGTCCCACACATGGACAGACCGGGCAGGTGTCCCAGATCACAGACATCAAGGCTTCGGTGTGTCTGTCTCATGGGTGCAAAAGGCCTGTTGTGCGGTTTGCCAGGAGGCGAGAAGTGAAGGGGCATTCACGAGGGTTAACGAACGATGTTGATTTTGCTGGGTTCTCTCTCCCACAGACACATGGGACTTTATGGCGTTTATGGTTGATTTATGAGGAATAGGGAGGCGGACGAATAAGACAAATGCTGAAACCCTGCTGTTTGCAAGTGATTTATTGTCTTCAACTCTTAATTGCTATTTCAGTTGCTTCACCTTGCACAACAAGTTAGGGTTCCATTTTGCTTCCGGTGTTTATGTTCATCCTGTTGCTGGTTTGTTCGAAAAGTCGTAGTCTAACACTTTACTATTGACGCCTTCGTGATTTCTTTTGGGCTTGTTGAATTTTGGAAGTCAAACTATGTATTTCTATGTGTATCAGTAATGAATGTCAGTTGAATTGGAAGTAGCGGATTGGAAAAAGTGCCATAATTCTTTTGCTAGTAATCATGCCGTCCTCATTTGTCTAACCATGCCCTGACTTGTTCTATTTCATAAACCGTAAGCTACCAAATGTATTGAGAGGTGCCTCCCTTGCACAATCATCGAGGGAAAATAGTCCACCTATTGAAAAGCGACCGCCGCCTCCGCCATGGCCTTGGCACCCTGGAAGGTCTTGTTTCCTCCAATAAAGCCGGAGGCGTGCACGAAGACGCCGCAGGGTATGCCGGTGATGGCGTCGAGCTGCTCGTCTCTCGCGCCCCGCCAGGGCTCCGGCAGCGCCTTGCGGCTCTGGAAGGAGTCCTTGGACACGGGCACGGCCTGTATCCTCCACTTGGAGTCCGGGGTGGGCTTCTCCGGGTACAGGACGTAGAGGACCTTGTCCTTCTCCTCGACGTTCTGCTCCTCCTCGAGGGTGTAGAGGTGGTCCTTCCAGGGGACGGACTGGCCCTCGAAGACCATGACGCGGCCCTGGGGGTCGAACTCCTTGCGCTTCGCGTACGCCTCCTGCACGATGGCGCGCGCGGGCAGCCAGGCGGAGGTGTAGTAGGCGAGGTCGCGGTCGAACTCCTCGCCGATGCGGCGGCTGGCGGCCTCGAAGCGCGCGTCCTCGGCCGCCTGGGCCTCGAGGGGGTCCGAGGGGAGCACGTCGTTCCAGTTGGGGTTGAGGCGGCCGACGAGGGCGCCGAGGCCGAAGCCGCCGTCGCTGAAGCGCTTCTCGATGCCGGCGGCGCGCAGGGCGTCGGCGTCGTAGGCCGAGATGCCGTTGTCGTGCGCGTCGAGCGCCTCGATGAAGGACTCGTACAGCTTGCGCCAGACCACGCCGACCTCCTCGCTGTCCTCGGCCTGGTTGAGCCGCTGCGCCACCAGGGCCTTGCCGAAGTGCAGGTACACGAGCCCCGCGCTCGAGAGCTTGGTCGGGCGGCTGGGGAACGTGGTGTTGAAGGTCCGCTGGTGGTGGTCGTACCGGTTCTGCGCGGGGTCGTACTCGCCGCCCACGTCGACGACGGTGTGGCATGTGGCCAGCATGGCCGGGTCGCGCGTCCGTATCAGAGAGGCGGTGGCGTAGGTGGGCAGTTGGCGGAGCATGTGCACGGCGAGGGCCTCGTCGGCGTGGAAGTGGCCATTGTGTGTGCCGATGGCGATCCCGCTATCGGTCTTTAGACGTTTTGCTGCGTTCTCGGCCATCTTTGTGAGGGTATGCAGCATATACTGATTGATTATTGCGCTGTGGTTCCCAATATTCAAGTTTTCAGAGAACCAATTCGGAGTGGTTGCACTCAGTATCTAGATGCCTTCAATTCAATTAAAGCAATTGGCGTTTCTACTTGAACTTTGTAGGAGAGATCGTGGGGTTGAGGGCCAAATAATTATTGACGGCTCCGTTCAGACAACCGTCTCCCAATAGATAGGCTTGCCAAGCAAAGGCCATGCAGCTTTGGGTAAGATATAACCAGGCCAGAAACGGTAAGGCTGCCGGGAAAGTGGGCAATTGCAAGTTGCATCTTCGCCCTAACAAGAAGCTAGGTTAGAGGGAACATCAACCCACTCCACTGCAAGTAAGGTCATCGTAGGAGCTTGAGTGTAGCAGTCCTCGAGCCTTCTCTTGGTTGAAACTGCCAGGGCATACGCCAAACCAACTGCCATGTCCCTTCCGTTCAGGAAGCACTTGCAATCATTTACCAAGTTGTTTTAGCTTCACTTCTACCACATTAATTTCTTCCGTTCTTGTTCCATATTCATCTTTCCCAATAGACCCCAATCCCCAAACCTTCGTGTCATCCATTAATCGACGCGACATATAATCAACCAACCTCTGTCACCCACATATCCGATAGACTGTTTACCATGGACCACTCCACAATCAAAACAGAACCCGGCCTACGAGACCGCCACGTTGAGGATGCTCGGATGGCTGACGCCCGACCATCGTACAAGTCATGGAAGAAGAAGTACCGTAAGATGCGCATCACCTTCGACCAGAAGATGCGGGACAGCGAGGAACTACATGCCATGGAACTCAAGGCAATCAATACCTCTAGGCGCCTCGCTATTGAGAACGAGTGCGTAACGTAGTCTTGGCCGTTATCCAGATGATTTGTCTACATGGCTAACCAAGTGCGCACTATAGCCGTCTGCTGGATTTGCTCTTGGACATCAACGAATCTCCTCAGATACCATTTGAGAAGCGGATAGATTTGAACCTGGACGAGGACGACGATGACGATGCAACTGACAGCGACAACTCGGACGCCACGCAGAAACCAGCCAAGTCACTCAAGAAGCTCATCCAGGACGTACCGCATCTGAGCTACGAGGAATACGTCGAACGATTTCCGCAGATAAGAGAAGAGTTGGAGCCTGCTGACCCTCTGACCCATCCCACCTCCTTCCTCAACGCGGACGCCATCGACGAGTACCTCTACGAGCTCGACGAGCGCCTCCAGCTGAAGCCGAAACCGACCCTGGCCCCGTCGGCGCACGGGCGGGGCGCGAATACGAACTCGCCGGCCCATTTCGCTCTGCGGAACCCCACAAGCGTCTACAACTGGCTCAGACGACACGCGCCTAAGACGTTCCTGCAGGATCTCGAAAAAGACAAGGACAAGGACGACCGTGATAAGGACGATGGAAAGAGACGCAAGAGCAACCCCCCACGCAAGCGGCCATCTGCTGCTGCCGCGCGCAAGGAGAGGGAGAAGGAGGCGGCCGAATCGATGGATTGGGATGAGGAGGTGGAATTTGACGCCCCGACCAAGGGCAAGAGGAAGAGGGTTGAGGATGGCGGGTATCGACCCAAAGGCGGATCCAGTCGTCCGGCCAAGAAGCGGAAGAGCAAGGACGCGAGCGCCTTGGCTGCGAAGCCTCCCAAGGGGAGGAAATCAGTACCCTGAACTTGCCGTTTCAGCAAAGTGTCACGATCTCCCTGGGTTGCTACAGTACCCGCTTAGGGGCAGTATCGACGGTTGCTTCTCAGGCAACATATCGGATTCTGGGGTAATAGCTCGGTTTTCTTATTATTGGTATGGGGTCCATTTTTCATGGGATAGAAGACTGAGATTGTATTCCCAACAGTCTAGTCTACCTGGAGTCTGGCGTTCAGAAAGATGGAAATGTCCAAAATACTGGGAGGCGTGTGAAATTCTTCTTTTCGAGCTGCGCAAGGAAAAGACTTAATACTACTTCTCTAATGATACACTCTGGATGTTGCTTGCTTTATTCACGAGTACAGCAGTAAAGGGGGCCATATGGAATCATCACCAGCATGGGAATCGTAGCATCAATTATGACCCAATCATATGATATTTTCAAGCTTAGGTGGTGGGGCACGTAAACACACCAACGTCACTCCAGAAATCGTGTGTATTTGTGAGCTTGTGAGCTTGGTCTCTACTTGCGTATTGAATGTTCTCAACTTGGGCTGTAGGTTTTCAGAAGTTGATTCTACTCATACTTATTGATGATATCGTGGTTACTGACGATGTCTTAGACTTTTCGTGCTGGAATCAGAGACAGAGACGGAACAGGACTTACCAAGTCTACTTCTCCTCAACTCTCTTCGAAAATCAGTTTGGGAACAAATCAGACTAGACTAAACGGAGAAGCAAAAAGAAACTTCCGTTCTTTTTTCATTCCACCCTAGACTACACGACCAGTTTCAAAAAAAAAGAGAAGAGAAGAAAAATGCCGATCCACAAGACGTACATAGTCGAGCACCTGGACCCGGAGCTGGGGCCGTGGTCGGAGCTCGAGTACGTGGCGATCGCGCGGGAGACGGCGCGGGCGGGCGGGACCTTTATCCTCTCGTCGATGCCGCGGGAGCTGAGGGAGAACTTGCCTGCCAAGTTGAAACAAGAAGAAGAGGCACTAGGGGGAGGAAATGAGGGGGCTTCGTCTTTTAGGCCGGAGACGAAGGGCGTCGAGGAGCTCTACCCCTCCCCCGAAGAGAGGAAGAGGGTCTGTCTCCTAGATCCGAGGGCCGAGAAGGATATCAACCCCGATGATAGGGCGCTTTTTGATGTCTTTCTGTTCGGGGGGATATTGGGTGAGATTTTTGGTTTTGTTTGTTCTTTTATTAGAAAAAAAGCATAAAGAATGGCAGCTAACTCGTGCTATGTGTAGGTGATGATCCCCCAAGAGGTAAAGCATTCCCCCCCCCCAAAAAACTACAATCATAGCGGTCTTGGTCAGTTACTTAACTACTCACATTACAGACCGCACCGGCGAACTCCGCGTCAAGGGGTTCGAGGGCAGACGTCTCGGGCCCGTGCAGATGACCACGGACACGGCCGTCCGGGTGACGCGCATGGTCATCGATGAACAATGTGGGTTTTTTTCCTTTTTCCCTTTTCCTCCTTACTTATCCCTCCCATTTACATCTACATCTACATCTACATCTCAAATCCAAAATTGTCTGGATATGGCAGATAAAAGAAAACGCTTTTTTTTTGTGGTTTTCTTTTTGCTGACTTGGTAAAAAATGTCATGTTTGTCAAAGACACGCTGAACATGATCCCCTACGTCGACCACCCCGAGCTCAAGATCAACGAGCACGAGAGCACCGAGATGCCCTTCCGCTACGTCAAGGGCTCTGATGGCGAGCCTATCATGCCTGAGGTCAGTCAGTTAGCTTGTTTTATTTATTGTTTTGTTGGCAGTGCCATTCTTCCCTCCCCCCTTCATGTCCAACCCCTACTCCTACTTACATACAGCGTACTGGCTCGCTATGAAATTGACTGACTGACTGATACCGAGGCTAATGATTGCACACTTTATAGGGTATGGTGGACTTGATCAAGAAGGATGCGGATAAGAGCATCGACGACTTGATGTAAAATGATGAATGGGAGTTGGCAGGGACTCAGGAAGCTTTCGAACGTCGCTTAAGACAGACATTGTTCTGTAAATGGACGAGCTGGCGGAAGGGACGACGATGATATATGGGAGACCCTTCGTCTCAGCACATGCAAGACCGTAGTTGCTCTAGTTCGTGAATATACATATCTTTGTCTTATACGAGCACTGCCAGTTATTCAATCTTCATCCATCTCTTCCTCATCCCCCTCGTCCTCATCCATGTCTTCGTTATCGTCAAAATCGAACCCATCCTCGTCTTCCTGCTCATCTTCGCCATCGATATCCATACCCTCCCCAGCTTCCACAGGCGAACTATCACGCCCGAGTTCCCCTTCTGCCTCTCCCCATTGAAACGGTGTCGGGGTAGAGATACCGGAGCCAGCCTCAACTTCTGCCGCTCCTGTTGAGCCCGCCACGGACGGGGCCGAGGCGTGAGCAGTAGATACACCCCGCATCTCCTCCATCGAGAAGAGACCCCATTTACCCCTCCCGGAACCCTTCTTCCTGCCCGCGCGCCGCGGCCTAACCCCGCCTTCTGCCGGCTCGGTCACCGCCTGGAGCTGGTTCGTGGTGACCCAGCGGCCGCGACGATGGGTCCGGACGCCCTTTCCCCTGGCGTTCTGGACCCTGGCCTTGCCCTGCATGCTCCTGGCGATGACGGTCACGTCGTCGGTCTCGCCCTTGCGTCTCTTGAGCGCGATCAGGTCGGCCAGGAAGTTGCGCTGGTCGATGCGCTCCTGCGTCGCCTTGGGGTCCACGGGCGGGATTACCGTCGCCGGCAGGTGCGCGCTCGCCCGGCTCTGCGTCCTGTCGAGCTTTGGCTTCACCTTCAGCTCCTTGACCGTGATGCGCGCCGAGCTCGCGGCCAGGAGGTCCACTTTTCCGTTCGCGAGGCGTCGGATGGCCGGCAAGGGAGAAGGCTCTTCTTCGTCGTCGTCGTGTCTGGTCATCAGGAGCTCCGTCGTCGCGTTCTCACACCACTGGCCCGAGAAGACGCGCCCTTTGTACGAGATGATGGGGTTTTCGGTGTGCAGGTCCAAGATCTGGACTCTTTCCGGTCTGGCTTTTTTCGCATCGCCGTCCCCATCAGCATCTCCTTCTCCCTCTTTATCTCCGTTCTCTTCCTCATCTTCGTCATCCTCCTCGTCCTCTTCGTCTTCATTCCGTCCCTTGGGAGATCTCTTGTTGGGGTTCTCTTCTTGGAATCTCACACGCCGGCGATGGTTGTCCTCGTCGCGCTCGGCGTCGGAGCCGCCAGCACTACTGGCAGCGTCCTTGTTGAAACCCTGACCCTGCTCTCCGTCGGCTTTTGACTGCTGATCCAAGAGTTCATTGTGGTTCTGGTAGTGGAGGAAGGTGCCCTTCGCTTGATCTTGGGGGCCCTTGAAATCCTCCTTTGATAGATCCAATGTTACGTAGAAGGTCTTTTAGGTAGGTAGGCATGTTAACAAGGACTTTCTTCCCCAAGGGCGATGCGATGATGCATGACAGACAAAGGGGAAACAAACATACCTCAGTCTCAGTAGTCGAGTATTCATACTCCCACTCAGACTCATCGTCATCATCCAGAGGCTGTCTTTGGACGTGCACAGGTGAGGGAACTACTGTCACGGCAGCAGCAGCAGCAGCATGTGGCGGCTCTGCGTCGTCGGGGCTAGCCATTTGGTCTGCAACAGCCGATTCTGACATTTCTCTGGCAAGGCAAGGGTCTCATTGAGTGCAAATACGGGTATGGAAGTGAAAATCCGAATACCGCCAGCAGTTGGAGTACATGTATGTGTATGCGTCGAGTCGTACTGTCTACATATTTGACCTAGCCGACAGCTAAACAGGAGATATCTCACATGGCAGTTTTGCTGTACTCACTTTTACTCACTTGCTTTTGCTCAGGTCAGATTGTAAAGCTTCGACTTCCAGACGTAAACTGCACCAATGAAGGGTGCTAAGGCAGGAACGGTTAGAACATGCACGCACAGTGGATCGTCCCTGCATTTTTTGGGGCAAACCAAACAGTGTTTATACAGGCAATTCCAGCTATTTCATTGGCCACTGCGCAGTAGCTCGTAGTTGGGACGGAGAGAGAGCGCAACGATATCGCAGTTCTGAATGCCCCTCCAAAGTGCCCCTCATTGCTAGTTCGTGAACTGCACGACTAACCTTAAGAAATTCATCGGCCATTGAGTCACCCAAAAATAAGAGCTAATGACCAATCTTTAATATTCCTAATTTCGATAGAGAGAGTCAAGACTATACGACTTCGCCGCTTGATTTACAGATTTATAGACTTTTTCTAAAACATTCAATTATTGCAAACGCGGCGTGTACCTACCACAGTACAAACAACATATTCGGAAGCCGACATTGTAACCAGCGCGTCGTCCCTGTGCACTACAACTTTGAGCTACCTGCTCTAAATCGCATTATACCTCCTCCCAACGGGGAAAGTGGCCCGCCATGCCAACCATCCACCTCCTCGACTACGTCGCAGGCAACGTGCGGTCCCTTGTGAACGCGATAGAGAAGTGCGGATACAGCGTAGAATGGGTGCGGACGCCCGAGGAGGTCGCGACGGCCGACAAGCTGATCCTGCCGGGCGTCGGCCACTTCGGGCACTGCCTGGGGCAGCTCTCGGCGGCGGGCTACCTGCCGGCCGTGCGGGCGCACATCGTCGCGGGGAAGCCGTTCATGTCGATATGCGTGGGCCTGCAGGCCCTGTTTGAGGGCTCGTCCGAGGATCCCAACGTGCCCGGCCTGGGCGTCATCAGCGGGAAGCTCGACCGGTTCGACGACACCGCCAAGGCCGTGCCGCACATCGGCTGGAACAGCGCCAACTCGTCCAACAAGAGCCTCTACGGCCTCCGGTCCGACAGCAAGTACTACTACGTCCACTCGTACAAATACCCCTACGTCGAGGGCGAGCTGGAGAGCCAGGGCTGGACCGTGGCCACGGGTAAGTACGGCGACGAGACCTTCGTCGGCGCCGTCGCCAGGGGCAACGTCCTGGCCACGCAGTTCCACCCGGAGAAGAGCGGCGTCGCCGGCCTGCGGCTGCTCCGCTCTTTCCTCACGGGCGAGGGGCAGAAGACGCTGGGCCAGGAGGTGCGCGGGCCCGCGCCGACGGGCGGCCTGACGCGGCGCGTCATCGCCTGCCTCGACGTGCGGAGCAACGACCAGGGCGACCTCGTCGTGACCAAAGGCGACCAGTACGACGTGCGGGACAAGGGCGCCGACCGCAACGTGCGCAACCTCGGCAAGCCCGTCGAGATGGCCAAGCGGTACTACGAGCAGGGCGCCGACGAGGTCACCTTCCTCAACATCACCAGCTTCCGCGACTGCCCCGTGGCCGACCTGCCCATGCTCGAGGTCCTGCGGCGCACGTCCGAGACCGTCTTCGTCCCCCTCACCGTCGGCGGCGGCATCCGGGACACGGTCGACACGGACGGCACCGAGGTCAGCGCGCTCGAGATCGCGTCCATGTACTTCAAGAGCGGCGCCGACAAGGTCTCCATCGGCTCCGACGCCGTCCTCGCCGCCGAGGAGTACTACGCCGGCGGCCGCAAGCTCTGGGGCAACACCGCCATCGAGCAGATCTCCCGCGCCTACGGCAACCAGGCCGTCGTCGTCAGCGTCGACCCCAAGCGCGTCTACGTGCCCAAGCTCGACGCCACCCGCCACAACACCGTCCGCACCCGCTTCCCCGGCCCCAAGGGCGAGGAGTACTGCTGGTACGCCTGCACCATCAAGGGCGGCCGCGAGACCCGCGACATGGACGTCGTCGAGCTGGCCCAGGCCGTCGAGGCCATGGGCGCCGGCGAGCTGCTGCTCAACTGCATCGACCGCGATGGAACCAACAGCGGCTTCGACCTGGAACTCATCACCCAAGTCAAGGGTGCCGTGCGCATACCGGTCATCGCGTCCAGCGGTGCCGGCAACCCGTCACACTTCGAGGAGGTCTTCCGGGAGACCACGACCGATGCTGCACTGGGAGCCGGCATGTTTCACAGGGGAGAATATACCGTACAACAAGTCAAAGACCACCTGGCCTCGGTGGGTCTCGAGGTGAGGAAGTTCGAGGGTGAATTATGAGGTCTGCTTACCTCAACTCTGTTAATTAGCATGTCACATAGCACTCCTGTACTCTTATAGAGCGAGCGCATTGGCGGTCAAATCATCACCTGTCAGAAGGAGGCGTGGTTGGGAATTTCAGAGACTTGACATGTATATTCAAGGAAGCTATGATGATTGATTACCCATGGAAATGCAAATGTGGAATGCTTGATGGACCATGAAACTTCCTGTTACTCCGTGATGCTGGCCTAACCACTCCCCTGGACACGAAACGAATGAACTAAGAGTTTGTTAAACTCAGACCAGAACTCCAGCTCCGCAACAAATTGAGGCGGGGATATCATCCGCTTTTTTTTTTAACTCTCCTCAAGCTTAAGTGAATGCAGGAACAAGTTGGGTTAGTAGAACTCGTGGACTGCGGTGCCCTAAAGTTCCATTCCCAGGAACAGCCACTTGTTGCTGATCACATCAAGATCTTTTGCCCAGTGATCCAGCGTGGTGAGCTCGAAGCCAACCCACTGCAAACTCTTCATCAACGTCTTGGCGTAGTCCTTTGGCATGTGTCGATCCATGCAAATGACAACGTGAGCGCATCCCAATGTACCCTCGGCTAGCTCGATCAAAGCAATGAGCCTAGGTTATGTGTTAGCGAACCGGCAAATGGGGTAGGGACAAAGCATTGTGTTTTTCGACGTGAATAGACACTTACGCTTGCTTCAAGTCTCGGCCGACGAGTCCGGCGTCGAAAAATGCGAATAGCGACTTTTCATTGTTTTCTTCGGCCACAAAAGCCCGGAAACTCGCACCTCCCGCATAATCCCAGAATTCCAACCATGCTTTGATATCGACGGCGGCGTTTAGACCGCTGCGCGGTAGCGACGATGGTGGCGTAGGGATATCGTCGGGCGGCGTAAGTACACCATAAACACCAGTCAGGCAGGAGCCATTACTGACCGCGTTCCACTCACCCTGAAACACGGCCCTCATGGTCTCGCAAAAGAATCTCTCACATTCTTCCCTGATCTGAAATGTTGCCCCCCCTCGGCGGCTAGTGGTGGTGCGGCGGTCGATTCTCGTCGAGATGGAGTTGTCGGAGCTGCGCTTCTTGGGCTTCTGTTGAAGAGCGAGCTCGTTGGACGAGGTGATGGCCGCGAGGGGGGGACTTGAAGGAGGTGATGGCATTCCTGAGATAGGGACCTCAGGAATACCACTCGGCCCCTGTTGTGAAGGAAGATGAGTCAGCATATAGAAACTTGTCTCGGGACGACGGGGAAGCGGCTCAGTTCTTACCTGCAGCCCCGGTAGTGCAGTAATGGAGGCCCTTGAGCGACGCGGAAGGGTCAACCAGATAGCAGCTGGCGAGGACATTCACCTGACGGTTGACATCCCCGCCATAGCAATTACTACTACTATAATTGTTACTGGTTTTCATTGGCGCCATTTTTGATAGAATCCAGCGTAATCGACAGGAGAGTTGATCGACGAGTTGTTCGGGAGACTGTTGGTTTGATGTCGTGAAGGAGGGGCTTGATGTCGATATCCGATCGGTCGCAAACTGAAGAAGCTTATTGCGTTTGTTTCTGATGTTCCTTACTGACAGTTGGGTACGGGATGAGGCGAAGAGAAAGAAGGGAAGGGTAGGTATGAAGTAGATATGGGGCCACGTCAGGTTAGGCTAAATTTCAAGACAAAAAGGGACAAGGTGGCGGTCAACGGAAATGGGGAAGCCTCCACTCAGACGGTGAATCAGGGTTTTGACAGGTGCATTCTGGAAACGGCCAGACTTTTAGTGCCAGTC
Source organism: Xylariaceae sp. FL0594 (assembly GCA_022385605.1). Taxonomy (NCBI): domain Eukaryota; kingdom Fungi; phylum Ascomycota; class Sordariomycetes; order Xylariales; family Xylariaceae; species Xylariaceae sp. FL0594. The sequence goes on from MU280936.1 coordinate 47,095, forward strand.
TAGCGAGCTTCGGAAGGAAGCAACCGCCCAATGATATTCCGATTCTCCAAAGTTATTGCCCCACACACCCGTCACGTGGAACCTTAAATGCGGTTGTCTGGCCCAGCCACGGCCGTTACATGTGACAGCAAACATTCCTGTGCTTGTTTCCCATAAAGTTCCAATTGGTTCTTCCTCGCGTACTGCTGCACAAGTGTAGATTATTTAGTCAGCAAACAAAGATCGGTATTCGGAATACCTGAAGTGGAAGCTGGTATTTTCACTGAATCAAGGCTGCAGTAGAGACAGGATGACAGGCGGGGCAGGTTAGTAGTTGTTTTGTACTGTATCTTTGCTGCCAGTTTTGCCACTCTTTTACCAGTTGTCTGTCAGCCAACGCCCTTGCCCTGCATACTGCATACAAAGTATATCATGCTCGGGACTTCCTTCCCAACAACACCAACATCATGTCATGACTTTGTATGGACTGCTCTAGGTTGGTCGAGATGCTGCAATTTGGGGAAGCATGTAACACAGGAAGATTCGAATGCGGTTCTTTCAATGCCGTTGCCCACCTTTATATGGAGAAATGCTAAATCTGCACTCCTCAGGCCGTTACGGGCCGTTAAAATTTCTTTCGGCCCGTACCAACTGTTGACAGACCTGCAAAGTGTGCTTTTTAGGCTCCTGCCAGCTGACTACCTTTAAGCAACCACTTAATATTTAATGCAGTAACTGCAATCCTGTGCTAACAATAACAAATAGTTAAAGGTAATAAGGCTTGCAACTAAGTGGCCAAACCAGCTAAAACAGGTATAATTATATACGTAAATCAATTGAAAACGCAGAAAATGCAAAAAATGCAATAAATGCAATAAATGCAATAAACGCAATAAACGCAATAAACGCAGTAAACGCAGTAAACGCAGTAAACGCAGTAAACGCAGTAAACGCAGTAAACGCAGTAAACGCAGTAAACGCAGTAAACGCAGTAAACGCAGTAAACG
>MU280936.1:48175-62629 GCA_022385605.1 Xylariaceae sp. FL0594
AAACGCAGTAAGCAAAGTATGTATATATATATATATATATACCTATATTAGTAATAACTTTATTTATTTACAAATATATAGCAGCTTTAAGTAGTAGGTGTTACGAACGTGCGTACTGACATCATGGCTGGAGGTTGTGGTGGACGACTAAGCGATGACTAAGCTACGACGAACATATTATCGATAATTCTGAATGTACAATTACTCTCGACACGCCTTCGCCTTTGTTTATTTCCTTCCTTTCTTCTCTAGTTTAGAATCTTCGTCTATAGTATCAATACAAGCTGTTATGCTTACATGGCGATCATGACAGTAGGTAATAGAAAAGGCAGATTTGCTTTACAGTGCTAACAAATTTAGTAGGTAAATAAGCAGATCCACTTTTTCTTTGCTAGGTTTTGCTAGGCCAGATCGGGTAGAGAGTGCAAATGCAAAATGAGGAGTGCAGATTTAGCATTTCTCTTTATATGGCCACTAATATTACATAGTGCACACACAGTAAGTTGACGTCGTATCGACAATCGGCGTTTCCGGCTCTTTTCCACATAAACCGAAATAACACTTTTATTTACGTGAAACAACATACAGATATGCCCAGGACATTGTAGCTTCTTTGTACTGGGCAATATGAAAGCATTGGAGCCTCGAGTAGGGCATCGCATTCTTGCCCCTTGCCGATAGGTCAACTGTATATATGGTTCCAAGTAGGTAGGTACCTGTTCTTTGTGTCCACGAAACTTGTGGCAGCCGTCCTACTCCCTTACCAGTTGGTGGAAATCGGTTGGGCCACGGCCCACGGTGCACGACCTAACCTCTTCATTCCAGTACAGCATAGTAGGTAGGTTAGTCTGTACACAATGCTTCCGGTGTTCCTTTCGCCTGCGTAACGACATCTTGTAGCGAAGTAGCAGTCCACTTCAAACACTGGTCGTTGTATTCGCTAGTTTGTTTATTCTTGAGCTCGAATTATTTCAACACCATCGATGAAGGCTACCCAAGCACTATCATGGTAGGTAGGAAGATTCTCCCAAGTGAGTTTAAATCCCAGTAGGTTAAATACGGCCCAGTGATAAATAAAGCAAACAAACACGAGTTCCATGCAAGTATACATCCACCATCGTTCACTTCTGACGTCTCGACTCGCTACGGCCGTTCCTCTGCGCAGCCCTCGCAACACTACTCCTCCTCCTCTCTGCAGTAGGTATCCTATCCCTTCCCCGGCCCTGGGTATCCGTATCCGTCCTCGACAAAGAACCTCCAGACACGGACTTGGACCTCTTTCTCTCCGTTTCCATTTCCGTTTCCGTTTCTGCCGTCACTACCTCCTTCTCCTCATAATAAGCCGCCCTCTGCTGCTGCTCAAGCCTGATGATGAGTAGAGAGGGAGATCTCGGGACTGCATCCATATCCGCCTCTTCTTTCTGCATTTCCTGACCCAGACCTTCTTTCTTCCCCTCTGCTTTACCATTCTCCCTCTCCTCACCTTCCGCCCTTCGAATCTCCTCCCCCTTACGTCCCGTATCCCTACCACCCCTCCCTCTTTCCTCCCTCCCTCTCCGCCGCCTCCCCTTGCTTTCCTCCTTATCCTTATCCTTCTTCCTGCCCCGCCACTCAAGCGAGCAGCAGTCCCCAAACCCGATTTTGGGCAACCACTCCGCGCGCGTGAGGAAGGCGTACAGAAGAAACCACGCCAGCGCGACAGCCAGAAGGGCGCCGAGGACCACGCCCGCTATTTGTCCCGGCGAGGATAGGGCCGCGTTATCCGGACTCGTCATATCCGGAGGGGTACTTGGAATTGATGAAGATGAGGAAGAGGTTGAGGATGGTGGTGGTGGCGGCGGCAGCGTCTCTATCACAGTGATCGTCAGGACCGGCGTCCCTGTTGTAGGTGGTGTCGGTGACACGGGCACGATGATGGTGATGAGGCTTGTTTGGAGCATGTATATAGGACTTGTCGTTGTTGTCGTCTCTGTCTGTGTCGGTGCGGATGACGGTGTAAGTGTTGGAGATATGCTTGGGGTATTATTATTCGTACTTGGTCCAAACAAACTCGTACTGCTCGCATCATAATCATCCGTGCTGGCACTGCCGTCCATGGGGTCATCGTCGTAGTAAGGATCCAACGACATTGTTATCATATCATAATCTATGTCCGTTTCCGTGCTCGTCATTGTAGATACCTAGTGGCTTTTGTCGAAATCCCCATCCATCCGCTAGGGCCACGGGTTGAGGAAAAGAAACAAACTCTTTTGCTTTGCTATTGGTAGGTACCCTCTCTATTAGCATCGGGGGTCTTATATAGTATAAGTGTAAAAAACTGAAAGTGAAACATACATCGCTCAACCGCGCGCCGCCGTTCCCTTTCAAATAACCGATGCCGGACTCCTTCTCATATCGAAAGTAACATGTAGCTATCTCGTATCCTGCATGCCCCGTCTGATTCCTGCTCATGCTGGTTGAAGAAGCTATAGATCATGAAAGTAAGTGTTCAGACAGACAAGTCTGGTCCGTAACCTGTAACCTGTAACCTGTAACCTGTAAGAATATATCTATCATACGGTCTCACATTGTCTTGGTCTACTTTTCCTGATACCACCATCAATAGAAATGGACAAACGTGTCCAGAAACGACAACAGTGATATGAGCAGTCACAATATCTTCACCAGTCAATTAAGTATCATTTTCGGTCTTCACGGAACTCAATAAACGTATGCCCCTGCTCTCCAAGTTCAGTAAATAATATCACTTCTCTCTTACATGCTCAATATATATCCTTCAGCACCTTATATCACACCTGTTAGACTAAGAGTGAGCTCAGATGCGAAAAAGTTTGATTTGAATGACGAGTACACTGTTGTATTATAAAATCCCTTCCCATCAACCTCTACCTAGTAGTAGTACGACTGACTAAAGTGACCATGCGACCAAATATTGTATATACACCCAGCTTCAAATGACACGCCATTCCATCAACTGCAAAGAAAACTGTGACAATCTAGGCGGTAAAAGCAGCTTTGCAGCAGGCAGGAGCATACAGAGATCCGAAAAATAGGTAGCTAGAACGGAGGATACATTAAGCGTATACATCGAGTCGAGGAAAAAAAGAGAAAGACACAGGTGACAGCACCGAAATAGCCATTATTCCCGAGGGACCTAACAAATAGTAAGCACCGACCACATAGACCGAATAAGCCATTTCTCGCAACCTGGTAACTAGAAACAAAACAAGAAAACAAGCTCAGCCAATCATATCATCATATTTCACGTAAACTCGTCCAGGACATACACCCCAGCCGACACGGCGACGAATCCCCGCCTCTCCCTCCCTGTTCTCGGGCGTAGCGTAGTGCCTTAGCGGGGCCCTCTCCTAGACCGAAAGGCTCGAGGCTTCGGTCCGATGATGCGATTATGAGCGGCGTCCACTATTACTGGCATACCAGTGTACTGCATCGGCATTTGCTGGGGCGGCGGAGGATGGCCGCCCGGAACCGGTCCTCCACCCCCTCTGCCAGCCGGGGATCCCGTCATCCAGTTCAAGAGACCACCCGGATTACCTCCTCCTCTTCCCCTCCCGCGTCCCTGTCCGGGCGCAAACTGAGGAGCTGGCAGCGGCCACATGGACATTCTCACAATCATCCCCGGCCGGATCATGTGTTCCCAGAGCTCGGGAACCACAACGATCGATGAACTCTGCTGCTGGTGCTGCTGCTCCCCCTGTTGCTGGGTCGTAGTAGTTGTGGATGAGGACGGCGTTGATGTATTACCGCTCACGTCCATACTGACTGGTAAGTTGATTAAGAGGTCGTATTGTCTTAGCAGCACTCGTTGGCTTATTGGGTATATGCCATTGCAGGCAGCCGTGATAAGTCTCAGCATTCCCTAAAGGCGTATAAGATGTTAGCTGGCACTCGTGTGTTCATCTGTCCAATGAGAAAATACTATTACACCCCCTTGGCCTCATTTCCATTCTTTCGCTTTCAAATGTATTCGTGTGTATATCTTGAAGAAGGGGCTCATCAGGAAAATCAAGCAGCATGTGGCTCGACACGACTTTTGAGAGTGATTATGACAGATAGAACTCGCTTCCTTTCTCACTACTTACCTGATACGTCTTGACCTTCTCCCAGGGAAACACAAAGTTGCGACCAACAGCGTCCCGAAAGCGAAGCGGCTCCTCCACGGACGAGCCACTCTCGTTTTCTCCTGCAGACGAGCCAGACTTGTTAGAGTCCTGGTTTCCTTTGGCCTTCTGCCTCTCGTCATCACTATCAGGGAAGTACTCGTCGAGATAAGCATCGTCGTCTATCTCGTCGGGTTGAAAGCCGTCTGAGGATGCGTCATCTGCGTCGGCCTCTTCCTTCCCTTCCTCCTCCCCTGAGACGCTGGCATGGTCCCCGTCTGCTACTTCCTTCGGTGTTGGATCACTGGCGACCGCCGTAAGACTCCGTGGGGGACTGCTAGGGCTATTGGGGGCGGCGCCATCCTTATTCGATGATGGAGAGCCCTCCTGGCCATCAGCAGCCTCAGGGAGAGCTAAAGAAAGATTCGAGGTCGACTGTGGTTCGTCTTCGACTGAGTCATAAGCTCGAAATATCCCGGGGGCTATCTCCGGAGCTTTCCCCTTCTCTAGCCGGGACCACGTGATGCCATCATCATCGAGCTCTGCGACGAGACACACGTCGCCGTCGTCATCGTCATCATCGTCATCATCGTGCTGCATCGTAGCGGATGCGGAAGCTGAAGTTGGTGAAGGTGGAGTGGGCCCAGCGATAGCTGGACAAGGGGTCGAGACAATACTGACTGCGGCCTTGGCTGGGGCGATGCTGGGGGTGACGCCGCGATCGTCAAGAAGAGCGGAGGGCGGCTCCGCTTCTGCGTCCGGAGGAAACCGGGTGTTGGCCATCCGGGTGGGAATGTAACTCTACTGAGTCTACTCTGAAGAAGCGACCACCGCTGGTGCCCTTCAGGATATCCTTTATCCTTTGTTTACACCAAGACTATTGGCGTGGTGTTTTGTTTAAAGTCCAGAGGGCGCTTTAATTTTCAGTTCGCGGGCTGACAAGAACAGATCGAACGGTGGAAGTTTGATGTTGATGGATAGCTTGTTGACTTGCTTTCCTCTTTCCACGCATACGAGAATTTTCGACTTCGACGACCAAATTACTAGCTGCCAGGTGAAAGAAGGTGGTGTGAATGAAGTCAAAACTGACAAGGGGGTTTAGCGATGTTGTGGGAATGCTCTGGCATGCGTTGGGCCATCTGCGAGCTGCAGACTGACCCCCAAAGTGGATTTGCGGCTGAGGTACAGCAGTACTGCAACAGTTGATGGAATGGAAATTCGGAGACAATGCACGAGTCTCCCAGGTAAGTTAGCTCGCTCACTCTCGGGTGACTCGAGTGTATTATGAATGGGACTTGGATGCCCTGTCCTTTGACTAACGAAGAATATACTACAAATGACGGACGTTGGTAGTCATTTGTTTTGTTTGAATGGTCTTCCCCAGTCCACGGGTCCGCGCGTAAGTCAGCAAATCATAAATGCTTGCCCAGGAGAGGATAAACAATACAGACAGGAGCTTTTGATTGGTCTTCACAGGGGTACCGTTGTATATGGTATGCAAGTAAGGGAGAGATTGGAAGGAAACTGGACAGGATATCCGAGGTAGCATCGTCACTTACCTAAAACTTACTTCCATTTCTCCTCATACTCTTGTAATACCTAACGGTTACTACCTTATCTTACCTACTTACTTAACCTAACATTTCACCAAAGCTTCTTCAGCGCCTGCTCAGTGATTTACTTGGTATTAGCGAAGTTGCGGCGACATGAAAGGCGCATCACGCCAATCAATGTCCACTCCTACCAACAGGGATAGCGAAGAAGGGCAAGCGCTGTCGACTTATCGTTCTTGCTTCTGAAGTCTTTATACATATGTACTTCACAGAGGTACTGCTGTAGTATGCCGTAGTAAGATTCCAGCTGGGCTGCACATCGTTAACTTGGCGACAGGGCAGATGCGTCGCGACTGGGATGGTTGGAATGCAATGAGGTGCCATCAGTGATCACACACATGTCGGGCGGCGGAGTCGCCGTCGCGGGTGCATAATTGGGGTAGGCCTGTGTTGCAAACAAAAAGGTTAGTCCTCTAGCCCTATAAGGTACAGCATACCACCTAACTACATGTAAATGTGCATTTCTCAGGAGGCATGTCTGCTGCTGGTTGTTTCACCTTACACTCTTCACCTACGTCAGTACCGGTCGAGTCGAGTTCTGTTTTTGCTTTTGTTTACTTGTAGCTATCTTAAGAGTACCAGTGATTTCATTGAGATAGGTATTTCTACATTTGTCCCACGAATCCATGATAGCCCTTTCTGGTTCTGTCTGGGTTGGTTCCGTTGGGGAATAGGGCGCTGTTGGGGTTTATAACCGCCGCCGCAATCAGCACCAAATAGATAGACTAGTCGGTATAAATATAAAATAATACATAGGTGTCACAGCCACAATACCAAGCCTCCTTCCTGTCTTGGGGGCCGAATGCGAGCAACTCCAACTTCTTATTAGTACTATCCTAATACTCTCCATCTTGCGACGACAAACTTGGATATGCAGACAAAAATAAGATTCTACTAAACGTGTCAATCACTGCGGTTATCTTTCAAGTTGTTAAGTCCACACTGCCGCAGTCTCGCCGCAGCACAACGCAACGCAACCAACCAACCAACATTCCATTGGCATCAACCACTTCGGGAGTGATTCACCGAACCGAGCCCACCGAGCGCTCAGATCATGTGTCCAGACATCATCTGTATCAAGGTTAGATATGCATATGCTGTTGGTTGTTTAGTCTATTTCTCGAGTCTCCTCCCACTTTCCTATCTCGAAACTGTCAAAGTGTTGTCAACAACAAACGTCCCCCGATTTCCCAGAGTGGCATAGGCAAGAACTAGGTTAAGCAAAAGAAGTGTCTTGGCGTTGGTGATGTGAAAAATAGAGTTACATATTTTCATGCAGCACCGAGCAGCTTTATCCAAAGAAAGAAGCGCAACGGACAGAAAACCTAAACTCTAACCTACCTAGCGGTAGGCAGTACGCAGTAGTACGCAGAAGGCCACTAGCGACGTTGTCTTGTCATGGGCGCTTCTGCAATATCTCTAACTGGCTGGATGGAGACATCGCCCCCTTTGCTTACCTGTTGGCTTTTCCTGTACATGGAAAATAGAGTTGAAATGCATGAGACTCTTACTGTTAGCTCGTCAAACATGTCCCGCCTGTATTTCGACTTCTCGATACTTCAGACGCGATACCTAAATTCAAAAATCGTCTTGTGAGTAGAGCACGGCTAACGTTGGTGATGGCGGCATCTGCCGCATAAACAGCATGCTCGCAGATCTGCGCCCCCAGATAAACGCGCGTCACGCGGGAAATCCTTTTTGGACCGCTGGAATGTCAATCCCGGGCTCCTCCTGGTATCCTTGACTCTGATGTGCTTTTGGATCATCTCCCGGTTACCCGGAAATCCAGGTTGGTAGTGGAAGGATTGTACTTTCTGAATGGCTGCCGTGTAGTACTGTCCCTTAGCCCGTTTAGAGACTGTCACTGTTGTTATACGATAGACTTCAAAGAGGGGTAGGCATGAGGTGAGAAGATTGTTATTTGTATTACTAAAGTGTTATCAAAATAAACCAGTTGATTTTCCATGGCAATCATTACATCGTGTCCTTTGCGTGACTTCAGGGCTTCTGTAGCCCCCATAGACGTCGTTGTGTATACCAGGTGGGCATGTAGATGAACATTAGACTAAATCAAAACAGGCGGGTATATGTCAATCCTTCGCGACAACTCCAATATCAGCAACAAGACAAGTTAATTACGTAAAGATGAGAAAAGACGTGATTGTCGCTTTCAGTAGTCGACTTCCTCGCCCTCGGCATCGACGTCTTCGTCATCATCCTCGAACACAGGGGCTGCTGGCGGCTCGGAGCATCGCAGGGGGTTCTGCAGTATCCACCGGCCTTCGTCTCCCCTCCTGAGGATCCCTATGGCGGGACTGGCCGCCCAATTTACCAGTGCCGCATCGCTCTCGCCGCCAAACAGCACTTGCGGTTCCCGGCCGGCAGCGGACTTTTCCAGATGTTTCGCCACATGCTCCATGCGTTCGTCCCAGGCATTGGCACCGTCGAACCGCGTGGTGCAATTCTCGGCTGGGCACGTCATGTGTGTTGGCAACTGGCACCTGTTCCGGATCGCCTCAAGTTGGTGTTGGCGCTGCCTCACCTCCCACTCGGGCACGTTCTTCTTGCCCTTGACATGCTTCTTAAGGTGCGCGGGGACGTGCATGCGGCGGATGTGCTGCGTGTACAGATCTTTGCGGTTGAAGATAGAGCCATTAGGGAGAGATGACGGTTCCTCGACCAGAGAGCAAGGCAGACCCGACCGTCTCCGAACCGCGCCTGGTGACCTCCTCGATGCATTGGGCCTGCTTGTATGCTGTGCGCACGAATCCTGCTGGCACACCCAGTACTGGAGTCCGATGTGTTGAGATGTGCAGTGGCGCTTCCACTCGTTCTTGCTAGCGAATGTAGAATGGCAACCCGCAAAGTTGAAAATGCACGTAAAGGGTCGGGTATGTTGTTTCTTGACGTGATTATCAAGGCTTGCCTTATCTTGGAAGGAGACTTTAGGACACGCCTTACAGGTGAACTGCCCATTGTTGCTATTTGCCGAAGCCGTGGCTCCTGGACGAGCCCTGGACAGCTCCGCCATGACCTTGGCCCTTTTCGCCTCCGGCGAGGACTTGGAGGTGTTCTTCCGCTTGGGGCTTTTCGCACTCCGACCGGATTTGGGCAGTACCACGACCTCCAGCTCTCGGAGCAGGCCGTGTTCGACATCAGCCCTGGCAATCTCGGTTGGTTCAGCTTCCATATACGGGCTGTCATGCTTGCTTGCACACTCGGCATTGGCCACCTCGGGGAGGCGAAGGTCCACAGGATCCGGCCCACACATCTCGGTTTCCACAGCAGGAGTCTTGGGAGTCAAGTCTGTAGGCGTTGGAGGTGGTTCAAGCTGGAGGGGCTTGTGATGGACTGGTTCGTTAGGAAATAGCTCATCGCTCCAGACCTCGATACTACTAATATTGCTGCAGTCGCTTGACATACTGCCAGTCCGAGTCGGCATGGCAAAAAGTAGCGGACTCTCTTCATAGTAGCCGGCGGACACGCCCTGAACTGGGTGTACATCTCCGAGGCTCACGCAGCCATCGGCTAGTCCAGTAAACTCGCCGAGGTGAGGCCAACCTTCGTAGGGGGGCATAAACTGCGCCTCGGAAGACGCCGGGGACGACCGTGCTTGGCAATAGTCCGTGTCCCGTGGAGGGCTAAGAGCACTACTGCATGTTGACGACGAGTTCGTGTAGGAGGGAGAGCCGTCGCGGTGTAACTGGGTTGGGGCAAAAAGAGGAAGGACGCCGGACGCATGGCAATCCGCCGCCGGGTACACAACGAGGGGCGAGTTCTGGTTGTCTGTGAGATAGCGTTCGACAGCCCAAGGTGATACTGGGCGCTTGATTTCCGGATCCATCACTCCATCGGTTGCGATATCCGTATACAGGGCGTAGGGCATCGAACCGGCGTGTATCGTTTGTTGATAAGCCATCATGAACAGAGCAGCACAGCGCACAGCACCAAGTGTCACCTTGTATGATCGCGGCAACTCGGGGGTTAAGGCACAATGGGTATCAAGATAGGGAAGAAATGTAGAGAGCTTGGCATCCAAGTGACACACTTGGTGACCACGTATGTGATGCAAGGGCCGTTGACACTCGAGGGAAGGAACACTGAGAAAATGGTCGAGGGAAGCAGAAGGAAGGAGATAATCGGCTGGGGAACTCAGTTCTTTGTATATAGGAGGTGCAAACCCAAATCTTGGAATTGGGCGAAGATGACTGTTAGAGCAGTAGAAGTGCGGCGCAGCGAGGACCATGCAGATCAACACCGGGGGTGTCAACATTTGTATCGACTGTCCTACCAACATTTATCATTCTCTTACAGAGAGAGAGAGAGAGACGGCACACCTAACAAGTACGGGCCCCTTCCTCTGATCGTGGGCCCACCAGCAGAGCCGCATGTGAAGGGAGCTGCTGTATGCCCCAGGGAGCGACTTGGTTTTCTTTTCCTCTTTTTTTCAATGGATCCATTGTTGGCCGCAGGGTCGTATGCATGTCCATCCCTTCATGGAATGAAGTCCCACACCCAAGACCCCCTGTCAAGTACAGGTACATGGAACGTACAGCAAGGAGGGATGGGTCGCGGACTCGTAAGGCAACCGCCCCACTCTAGGACTCTGCGGACAAGATATCCCAGATTCCCAGGCACAAGGAGTACAAGGAGCACAAGGGAAGTTCATTTCCCTCTTCCAAGTTCCCCGAGGATAGGCGGTTGGCGGTTGGCGCGCACAGGCCCCGTTAAAGACGGTAAAGCATCCCGTCTCACTTTCCAGGATAGACAATTCCCTTGGTTGCTCGCTTCGAGCTGGTGTAACACGAGAGGTCTTGTGCTGGGTAGGACACCGAGTGCACCGCGTAGGCTTTTCACGCCCTTTATCAGAAGAGAGCGACGTCAATCACGGGCGGAAACGTGTCCGAGTCACGGCATCAGCCCCAAGGCAACGAGGCAGCAGCAAGGCAGTAACTTAGGGCAGCCGCTGAGGCGCACAGCAGAGAGTGAGTGTCCTTACTATGTTGTACTTCCAGTCAATCCAGGCACGACAGAGGGAGACGCATATGCGGGTAGGTCAACAGGTGGGTGTTCCCTCCCCTCGCTGCTGCTGCGCATTGGGCGACGAGGGCGTGCGTGATATGACTCGGTGTTTATCAGTCTATGTCGGTCTATGTCAGTCGACGACATGAGATGAAGGTGCGCCCGACGGGACTGTGGCGGCCTGCTGCCTGCTGCAGGCGAGTTAGAGACATGGTGCGACAAATCCGCACCAATGTATTGCAGTAGATACCTTGATACTGCGTACGGAATATTCGACTTCGACGCAGCGAACACAGTGGTCGAGTGCCTACCAAGGTTAACACGGATAGAACGGTGATAATCACAGGAGATCGGACCAATCCCCCCTCGATACCTGCCTATCCCTCCTAACCTTAAGTTAGCAGAAAGGTGCGGAGGTGCAGAAGGTGCGGGCCCTATGCCAGCTAGTACCTACAGCAGTACTGCTGTACAGAGGTACCTGTAGGTACGGAATGCCAGCAACAGCTCCGCTTTGACTAATGACCCCCAACTTCCCAGCAGATGTGCCTCTTGCAGTGCCCTACAAAGCAGACACGTCGCCGAAGCCCGGCAATTCATTTCTTGTGGTAACGTAGGATGCGGCTCCTCAGGCACTCTTGTGCTAAGTCGGGCGCCTGTACTGTACTGCTGTCCTGACGTACTGGATGCTGTTTACAGGTCTTGTTTGCATCTACTCTCTCTCCCGAGTCTCTCCTACCTCCCTCCATCTCTGGTAAGACTAGAAAGACCATATAATGTCTCGCATGATTGCAGTAAGCTGAAGAAGAAGAACGAAGTCAATTGAAGCCACTTGCTTGAGACCCTTCAGCCCGTGTGGGAACTCGGGTATGTTGGAGAGTGTCGCGTCAGAACAAATCAGATGCTTGGGACGTGGAAGAACAAAAATTGCTTATTTGGAAAGCCGAATTCCTTTCACTTGCATCGCCCCCCCCCCCAACTTCCAAGTTAGCGTGTATCTACTTTCTGCTCACGTTATATTCCAAAGTTTTTTTGCTTCGATGAGGTATAATGATGCGCAAAGCTGCGCAGGACCTCAGCCCTTCTAAGCCTTAGCAGGTCTACTATGGTAAGGGAGGTACATCTGGGCTACCTGTCTATGTATGTCCCGCGGGTACCTCACCCAGACACTCAAGGCAACCACAGGAACGGTTGAACCGTATGCACCCTCTTCTTACTAAAAGGGCCTTACCCTCCACTAGAGTTCGTCAATAGGTATTCCACACTGGCTCAAACAAAAGTCGGGGAATAGTACCGTAACACAAAGCAGACAACCCCGGACTGGGTCTGTCATATGCAATTTTCGGTGATAAGAGCTCAGCTTTCAGAATAGTGTAGGGTACGTAGTGGGAGCAGCATGGGGATGCAGATTCACATTCCCTCTTCACCGAACAATCAAGTTGAACACCCGACAAGAAAAAAAAACATGCATGCCATCGTCTCTCCCACTGATTCAGACGCCCTAGAGCCCAAGGCGATTCGAAGGCACACATTATTCCTTGTCGTGTCCTGGTACCGTCGCCTATTGGCCTTTCCCGTATACTGAAGCCGGACTCATATGACTGTTGGCATGATGGTTGCCTATGACTGGTGGAAGTTGGGGCCCGGGCAAGGGGGTTTGCCTTGTCACATCTGACCATTTGTCCCAACACCATGGAAACTAACTTTAACTAATATAGGTTAGAGAAAATCTTTAAATCTCGGGCGGTAATAAAGTGCATGCATATTCAAAAGTACGGATACTTGACTGATCAGTAGTGAGATCGTCATTCGACACCAAAAGGCGGGAATTAATAGCTTCGAACAGGAAGCGCCCGTTTGGTGCCAGCTAGTAACAATTGGGGTCGCAAATTGAAACTGGAAGTAAGGGGTTAACCAGCATCGCACACACGCTGGACAAGTCGGTAGATTGCAGCAAATTGAGTGATGAGTCTGCGTGTCTCTACAGGTACCGCACAGCCCCCAAGCAAGATGGGGTATCATTGGGGGTGGCTCGAAGGTATGCTTCGATTGCATGCATGCTTCTATACCAGTGCAATCCTGTGCCTGCGCCTTCTTCTGTACATGGCTTCTGAAGGTTGGATCGAGACCCCAGATCAAGACAGGTCGGGGAACGCTCCCGCGCCCGCTGTTAGGAGCCTGGTAGGGCGATTTCTGCATCACGCACCTAGTCTACAGCATACAGACCCTTGACTAATCACGAGCGGATTAGCCTGCCTTAAGCGCGGAGACCCGTCTTGTGGCTGATTTGGGCCTGAAGTCTGAGGGATATAGAGTTGGTATCGACTCGGTAGGTGTAGACTCGATACGCCACCGCCAACGCTCCCTTGCGCAACAAAGGGACGGGTGCAGGGTCTCGCCGCCCTCGGGTTGGCCTGTAGACGATCTGATCAGACGATCTTTCCGTCACTTTTTTTGTCGTCCTCTTGTCGTCTGCTTCTCTATCGCCCATCCGTATCTATCTGCTTTGTATGGTCTATCTGCCCAAGTATTTTGTTAAATTGACCGCCAAACGGGCGAAAGCCAAGCGGTGCTGTGCCACGTCAAGCTTACCCCGGTTACTCCCTTGCGTAACACAATTAACTCGCGCTTCAGGCGACGAGGTTGCGGCTCTATATTATAAGCCATTCGTATACATCAGCAAACCACTGTGAAGCTCGTCATACCTACCCTCTCGTTCTCTCTCCGCTCCTTTGCCGTGTTCGGTCGCTTATGCAATGACGCACCCTCCCAATGCAACTCAGCAGGAGCGGTCAAGACTACTCCAACTGGCAGACTGGCGGGGGTGTTACTCAAACTTACTACAAATTATGGGCTGTCTCGGTCCTAGGCATTTAGTGGACGGTCGGCAGTTCGTGATTCATCATCCGAACGCTCGTTGGGCAACCAACCGCGGGTGCACAGGACCGTGAAACCTGCCAGGTACAGATGTTGACTACTTTTGACATTTCTTTTTTTCTCTCTCCTGGAATGAGCCTCAATTTCGGACCAGAAGGGTAGGAGTCTGGAGAGGGTGACTATCGTATCCAACCCCCTCCCTCTCTCTCTTTCTCTCATACACACACACACACCCACACACAGACACACACACATACTCGCTCGCTCCTTCTCACTGGTTCCCTTTCCACATATGGATGGTAAGTCGCGTCATAGGGTAGTATTATCAAGCGGGAAAGAAAGGCCTCCGAATTGAGATTACGGAAGTGACACTGTACTAGTCTAATGCTCGTTTACTTTACCTCTCACATTACACAAAGCGTTGTACAATCTCATATGCTTAGGTTAACGCCGTGGCATTAGCCGTCCAATTTCCACGGCTCCATTTATTTCATTGTTCACTTCTTCGCAAACGGACCGTATCTACGATAAGGGACTGGAATGGAGCGGTTTGTTGGTAATATCCCAGAATATAGTGGTCTGTTATGTATCGCATTTTCCATCTCGCATACCAACAACCGGGGGCGACCCAGCAAGGGCGTGTTGATTGCAACCCGAGATGGACCCCGGCGTCCAAGGTTGACCAAGTCCCAAAAAGAAAATCCAAAAATAATAATAATAAATAACGAGACGGTCAGCGAAGACGGCCTCTGCAACCTGTACGCGGTGCTGGCTACGAACCTATTCGCATCGATTGAGAAGAGTCTCATCTTTACCGAATAGAG
>MU280937.1:0-62125 GCA_022385605.1 Xylariaceae sp. FL0594
TATTAACCCTGCGATGCATGGCTCTGGGAGGCGTGGTTTTGCCCTAATGAGGGACGGTCCCCCACGTTAAAAATCAATCAATCAATCAATCAATCCCTGTCTTTCTTAGCACCATGTTTCGTATCGTAATCTGTCTCGGATCCGATCTCAGACGCTGTGATGAGGGTATGGAAAATATATATTTTTGTTATTGATCTTAAATACCTAGAGTAAGCCCTTATAATCCTACCGACTTGGACTACCTCTTTATTTATTATTCGACATGCCGCGTGCGCCTATCTACATTATGATTGATACCCTGTCATGTCGTAGACTAGAAGCTGTGTCTGTCTTACAAATACGTTCACAATGCTTAACCTAGATCATCATTTATCTATCCTTTCCAGTGATAAGATATATGAGCTTCACCTCTTCTTTAGATTATTAGGCTTAGTTCCGTTCCTTGGTCCCGTCATGGCCAGAATCCCGCTGACAACGCCGGAGGTTTACATACTTAATTATATGCATTGTCGGCATGGCATGGTTCTCATCTCCCTGGTCCGAATCCCTATGCTTAAACAAACGCCTCAAAAACCTCCCTGACTTAAACCACCTACCAACCTACTACACAATCTCCCTAACCTAACCTACATACGCGTTTCCTGCGGCAAAGGTAGGTTTGCAAATACACCACGTGGCTGGCTACAGTTCATAGGTAAAATCAACTCGGGTTGGTTTGGTTTGTCAAGTGTGACAAAAGGATCTTCCTTCCGTTTGCTCTATCTATCTAGATAGAATACACACAGTCCATGTCCGCCTGTCTCAGGGATAATTACTTATTTCAATACCTTCCCTATATTATCTGTAAAATATCCATGTATGGACAAAGCTTTTCCTTCTTGAGATTGGAACCCAACCAGTTGCGTGGTGCTGTTTGCTATCCTTTTGAATGTTTGTTTGCTTGTCTTATTAATTTGTTTGATTTGGAGTGGAGTGTGCAGTATAATGGGATCAGTAAGAAATCCGATCTACCTAGGTTAAGCCTTGTACGTAGCAACGACCTTTTAAGTAGGGAGATAAGAGTAACAATACACCGTGTATTGGGCAGAGAAAATAGTCGAGGGCTCCAAGCTCGCACGCAAGATAGTGAGGGCCTCGTCCATCATAGTAAGGCAGGCATTCGACGCAAAGAACTTATGAGAATCCAAGTCGAGAGCCTCTTAAAATCACTAGAGCCTTCATTTGAAATACCATACAGTTCCAGACGTGAACGCGCGCCGAGGTATAAAATAAGTAAAAGACACAGTGAAGAAAGAAACACCACGCAAATTTACCCTGCTCATCCGTTATAGTAATAAGTGTATTATTTACAGCCAGTTTCGACCTTAGAAGAACAGAGCCGCCACAAGCAGCGGCATCCATGCATACGCGAACCCGTGCCCAACAAGCGCGCTGTAGCGTGATATCCCGGGGCTGTCGTTCTGGACCAGCACCGGTGTGCCCGTCGTCGGCGTCTCGTCGATACTGCAGATATTCTGACAAGCGCCACCGCCATTGTCGCCTCGCTTCCTGCTCGTGTGGTCGTTGCCCGTCTTGTTAAAGACGATCTCGATCCACTGGATCTGGAGATAGGCCGCCCCGCCCACGGTCATGTTGCCGGACCACTCGCCGCCGTCGGACCAGGCGTTGAAGATGACCTGGCTCGGGTCGCGGGGCACCTGGAAGGCGATGGAGGCGACGTTGCGGCCATCGATGAACCACGTCGTCGCCGTCGGTGTCCAGTCCATGCGGTGCACGGACCACTGCGTCCAGTCGGCCTCGACGGGCGTCGTGGCGTTGCGCGTCGACGCCGGCACGTCGTTCCCCTGCCGGCTGTACGACGGCTGGTTCGTGTACTGGACCTTGTTTTTCGGGTCCATCGTCCGGATCTCCAGGTCCGACTCCTGCACGCTGGTGAGCTGGTTCGGGTCGCCGTCGTCCCTGTACGTGAACATGGCCGTGATGGCGCCCGGGTCGCCGAGGGTCCGGGCGTACATCCGGACCGAGAGATGGTGATAGGCCTTGGACTTGGATTCGAACTCGGCGGCCGACTGGTGGTTCTTATATCGCAGCGTCCTCATGGTCAAGAACGTGTCGGACGAAGCGTTCTCATCCTCATTCTTCTGGATGTAGATGTTGTTCGGGGAGTTCACCATGAGCAGAGGAACGTCTCCCGACTCGACCGATGCGCTGTTGTTCCACTGCTGGATGCCCCAGACATCGTCCCAGTTGGGGGCGGAAAAGTACTCGCTCGTGACGTCGGCCTGACTGCTGTCGTAGGCGTCGACGATCGGGTCGGGCACGTGCGCATATTGTGCAAGTGCCCGAAAGTCGAAGAACTGGTGCGTGGTGAGGTATTGCGAACTCGTGTCGTTGGTCAGATAGCAGCCGCATTGTGTGTCATTGACTTCTGTCAAGCATGCGGCTCGACCCAGAATTTGAAACACAACGAAGAGCAGCGTTTGAGTTGAAGGCTTGGCCATCTTGAAAGTGGAGGTTGCCCGAAATTCCCGGCACCCCTTTATTCGCCCATGCGCGTATGCAACTAACTTCCCGATGGCGCGCCCGTATGTGTCTATTCGAGTATGGCCGGTCGTGTAGAAATTCTATGCCAATATCATTGCGCAACTAGGTGTGCAGCGTGGCGTAGGAAGATCCAAGGGAGATTAATATAATAAATAGGGCGAGAGGGAGAAGAGAAGGTCGGGACAGGGGTACCGAAGTAGGACAAAGAAAGGGCATCACTGCCAACTTATAGATTTCATTGATACATTGGTGCATATGCGCGACATGACCGACCCATCGCTATGTTACTGACAAACATCATTGGACGTCTAAGCCTGGTTCCCGAGCGACAAAAGCTGGGAAATTGGGGTTGGACAGCAGAACAGGCTAAGTATGAGAGGCTTGCGAGGCCGCCCCTGGGAGAAGCATCGGGATTCATTCGACAAGCTGAATAGATTGGCTTGGTACAGCTGTATGCGGTGCGGAGTACCCTCAGCTATAATACGACGTTGGAGAGTCCCGAGATGCTGCTCTATGGCCCTCGATCTGGGGCTAGATCTTTACAGCCTATGTAGGTCTTTTAACCGACAGATTCTCCCATTGGATCGGGAAGAGCAGGAAATACAATCGCATCTCGGCACGGACACGGTGGCATTGATTGGGAGGGAGGGATAAGAAATTGGAGAAGAACAGATCGACTCTTGTCATCCATCTTGGGTAAATCAATCGGTGAAGCATCAGAGTGGTAGGGACCGACCGGTTTATCATCCACTTACACAAAATGATTTTACAAATAGTCGTCGCCTCAGATGAAAGCGGTTGGCTTGTGTAGTTTCAAGTAGGCTGAAGCGGGAAGGAGCAGATACGGGCAACGCCTAAAACTCTTGAAACTGTCAAGGAGGGACAAAAGTTGGACCCCAATAATGCCTGAAAGAATCATGTGAGAATGAGAACCCTCCAGGCAGAACAGGACGAGCTGCCTTGTGCTATTCCTGTGTGCAAAATGCCCTTTCAAGGTATGAGGCGCAGGAAACTGGCAAAGCCTCGTCTTTCAACTGTGGTGTAGTTACCAAGAGAAGACATGGTCAATGCAGGACAGAGATATCTCGTGATCGCTCTCCGAGGATGGATACTGAGTGAAAGAAGCCGTCTTTGATGGTGCACCTTTTCTCAGCTAAGGAAAGCTGTAAAACAGCAGCAACATGGAGAGGAACAGGATGGAGGGCCTGTCTCTATTCTGTGTGGGAGAGCCTTCAAATTGAATGCTGTACAGCTTACACGTGGCTTACACAGTCGGCTATCTTGGCACAGGCGGTTCAGCGCCTAGACCCGTGACTGGCTAAGTGACTTGGGCTGGCTACCTGTAATCGATAACGCCAGTGTCACCAATAGGAGAGCGTGAAGAGGTAAGAACGCCAAGCAATAAGGGCCAAGTAGCCTAGCATACTTGGGTATGGCAGTAGTACTGCTGTATGTACTGTGTTAGGTCTGGTGAATGATGTATGTTAGCGGCCAACAGGCGCAAAGGGCACATTGTTGGTTCCTTCAACTTCCTTGATGATTGCCTCACTCTCCTTCTTTCCCCTCCACCTCAAGACTCCTCCTGGGCTCTGAGACCATGTTAGAAGTCTGAGAGGTTTCAGAATATTAGTTAAATCCGTGCCACAAACTTGATTAGCCATCATGTATTCTTCCGATTTTTCCTACTGCTCCTACCAATATCCCGTATTAACATATCTTTTCTAGTTCTGCAGAACATCACCACCATGACGTCCAGTGATCAGTCGGAACCAATTGAGGGTGTCAGCGACCCCGTTGATCGCCACACCAAAGATGTAGAACAAGAGCATACTGGCGACGATAACAACAACAAGGTTGACGAGACCAATGAGGGCAAGGAGAAGGACGATGCAAAGAAGGACCAATCTGTCAGTTCCGCAAAAAACCCACCAAGCGACGACGAACAAGACGAGGGAGAAGTCACATCCTCCGAAAACACTCCTGCTCCTGACGATTCCGCTACTTCTACCGGCGCCCCTCCACTTCCCAACGAGCAACCCCCACAGGAAGACGACGGATGGGATTTCCACTGGGATGCCACGCACCAAGCATATTTCTTTTACAATCGCATCACCGGCGAGTCGACCTGGGAGAACCCCCGGATCCGCTCTACTGGCCAAGCCCAAGAAGAAAACACAGCGACCGCCGCCCCTCCGGCCAACGAGCGCTTGCCCGCGGGCGGCTACAACCCCGCCATCCACGGCGACTACGACCCGAACGCGTGGTACGCGAAAAACAACGAGGAGCCGGACGACGCTGCCGCGCCCGTCATGGATACCGAGGCGGCGTACGCCGTCATCGGCCAGTTCAACCGCTTCACGGGGAAATGGCAGGGCGCGGATCAGAACACGGAGCGCCATTCGGACGAGGCCAAGTCGCGCAGGCAGATGAACGCCTACTTTGACGTCGACGCGGCCGCCAACGCGCACGAGGGGCGGAGCCTGAAGGCCGAGCGCTCGGGCAAGAAGCCTACGAAGGGCGAGCTCAAGTACTTTAAGGAGAAGAGACGGGCCAGGAAAGAGGAGAAGCGTCGGGCTTGGCTTCGCGACTGAGCTTGCCGCTTGATCCGTGCTCCCTGCCCCCCCCTCTTGGTTCCATCTATCTTAGCGTTGTACATTTGAATTGGAGTTTCTACGGATGGATTGGCCCCTTCTTCTTCCTCCTCTTTTTCTCATCGGAAGGAAGGTTGACGAGGGCATATAATGTTTGCATTGCATTGCATCGCATCAGGCGTTACTGGCGCCGATGGAAACGGCTGGCTTTCTCCTTTCTTTTACGAACGATTTCATGTTTGGCATGACGTGGTCGACATACACATCTATGCTTCTACATGACATTGAAAATACGACCCTTTTCTCGTTCGAGGTTTGATAAATCGAGGGTAGGTGGGATTTTCTCCTTTCTGGTCCCTTTTATCCACTTGATTGAATAGCTGGTTCTGGGAGGTTCTCATTATACTGATTGTATATTCTCTTCAGTTGAACAGATTTGTTTGGTGTTTATCTGGGCATGGGCTTTACTATTACGCTTGAACGTGACGTAACGTAACGTCTTTGCCTAACCTAGTACACAGATGGCCTGAATTTGCAGTATTCGAAGCGAGGAGGATGTCTGGTTTGCTTCTCTTCTCTCTCTTCGTGTCAAAGGTCACGGCTTGGGGATTTTCTAGTATAGCTCGCTTGACAGACAGACAGACAGACTATACCCTACCTATTGCATTCATAGTTTAATAATGAATTCAAATGAAAAGAAAAATATGATTGATCGGATCATGTTATTATTTTGTTACTGCATCAGTGGGTTGGGAGGAGTGAGCAACGCAAAATCATGTCTTCTCTTCTCTTCTCTTTATATTTGTAGTATACTTATTGCTGTCCCAAACATTACATTTTTTCGTTTTTATTTCTCTAAAATACAAACCCATCTGTTTGTTCTCCCTTTCTCCTGTCCCCCTACCCCCTCCCTCTTCCCTGTTTCGTGGGTCCCCCATCCCCTATTTTTTTCTTTCACCTTCTTTATTCTTCTGCTTCCTCCTCATCGGAATCGGAATCGGAGTCGAGCTCCATGTTCAGATGGACGCTCTCGTCGTCGTCGTCATCGCTGCCCTCACCTTGTGCGTTTGTGGAAATAGTGGCGGCGGTTGTTGTAGTGGTTGCTGCGGCGATGGTGGTAGAAGTGGTTGCGGCACCGGAATGGGAAGGAGGAGCGGAAATGTCGACCTCGACGCGCTTCTTGGAGGAGGAGAGGACTGTTTCGGTTTCGGCGGTGTCTGATGGGGTTTTGCGCTTAAGGGATGTAGTAGGCGTGGGTGTGGGTGTGGATGTATCTGCTTCCGAAACGGGAGGTTGTGGTTGTGGTTGGGCGAGGAAGAAGGGCGACGAGGTTGGGATAATCGGGTTTGGATTTGCATTTGGGTCTTTTTTGAATTGATGATGTGTAGGTATAGGTGTAGGTGTAGGTATCGACGAGTCTTGCGTGTCGAAACCCCTTCCGAAAGGGAACGTAGCATTAGAATCCTCACCCTCACCTTCTCTCCCTCCATCTTCATCGTCATCAACATCAACGTCCATGAAATCACCCCCCGCCGGCGGCCCCGTGACCAGCGGCCGGAAGTTGAACCGCAAGAGCTCGACGCTCTCGTCCGCGGGGAACTGGCGGCTCAAGTAAGGCAGGATGACGGCGGGCACGCGGCCGCCGCGGTCGCGCGCCGGGTGCAGCACGCTGGCGACCTGGGCGTCTCTCAACCGGCACAGGATCGCGGTCCGCAGCATCTGCGTCCGGAGGGACGACGGGATGTGCTCCTGCGGCAAGTGGCTGAACAATGCGACCAGGAGGTCCGATGCGGCGGCTAGGTGTTCCCTGCTCAGGGAGACGGAGACGATGGCGTCTTGTGCGCTGCCGGGGAGGAATGCGTCTGGCGAGGCGTTTTTCGTTTTCGATGTGGTGGTGTCGGAAGATGATTGCGCTTTGGCCTTCTTCAGCTGGCCCGCTGCGCCGAGCAGGTCGCGGCAGCAGCACTTGGTCACGAGGCCCAGGCTCTCGACTGTGAACCTCGGGAGCGTGGGACCGCAGAGATGTAGGATCTCTCTGATCAGCGAGAAGGCAGTCTCCCGAGCGCCGGGGAGCCGATACACGGACTGGAAGACGCGCAAGGTCTGCTCTAGAGCTGCGGGCGCGAGAGGGATGTAGTTCCGGCCCAGCCTCTCGACGACAGCGATGTGCAGTCGCAAGACCGCGATCTGGATATCGGGGAAGACGGTCCACAGCTCGTCGCGCTCCTCTCGGCCGATGGCCGGGTTCATCATCCTGGCGGCGTCGGATTTGTCCTTAGGGGGCCTGATGGAAGTGATTCGCGACGCGATGTCCAGGATCGCGGTTAGGGGGATGCTGACGGTGGTACGGGTGCGGTGGCGCAGGTAGGCTCCGATGAAGTCGAGAAGGCCGATGATGCGCTCGCCGCCGGCTTGTACGCCGACCCAGCGGGGGAACTGGTCTGGTGTGGCGTCGTCGCTGCCCCCTTGAGCCTCGATTTCGATGTTGATGGCCTGGGGTCTGTGACCGATGGTCGATTCCCAGTTCTCTTGGACGGCGCGGAAGACCTGGTCGGCTGTGCAATGTACTGCCTTGACCAGCTCTTCCACGTGTCTTGTCCACTCTGTAGAATCGCCTCCTTTGGCAATGGTCATGTGAAGACGGATCGCTAGACGTCGACTGCTCTCTTGCAGACTGACTGGCACGATAACACTGTCTGAAGTAGTGGGAACCAGATAGGGCCGCAGCTCAGACCTGAACTTGGCGGCGGATGCCCGAAGAGTAGTAGGATGAAGCACGACGACGGTGGATATAGCCTCGAATATCGTCTCCACGAGGCTGTAGGGCGCTTTGGCGACTTTGCTCGAGACAGGCGGCTTGAGAATCTGCAGACAGGCCGTCGCAAACGGAGAGAGATTCGGCGTGACGATCTCTCTCACGAGAGTGGGATGCTGCTGCATCAGAGTGAAGATCTTGACAAGCGCGACGATGCAAAGATCTTTGACCACCGCGAGCTCCTTCTTCTGCACGATGGCGATCAGCTCTCGGACCCAGGGCTCGGAAGCGCGCAGGGCCTCCCAGCCGCCGCTCTCGACGACGGCCTTGACCAGGGCGGCGCCGACGAACCGGCCCTGGCTCGTCCTGCTCTTGAGCAGGCTGGTGATCTGCGTCTTCAGCTTGTGAACGAGATCGGCGGCATCGCGCGAGCTCTCCGACGACGGCTTGGCTTCGACGGGCCGCGAGAGGGGCTCCTGGCACCGCGCCACGTCTTTCAGCAGCGCT
This sequence comes from Xylariaceae sp. FL0594, assembly GCA_022385605.1. Classification (NCBI taxonomy): domain Eukaryota; kingdom Fungi; phylum Ascomycota; class Sordariomycetes; order Xylariales; family Xylariaceae; species Xylariaceae sp. FL0594. The sequence continues at coordinate 8,398 of MU280937.1, forward strand.
GGTAGCAGCGGCGGGAGCTGCTCGGCCTTGGTCGATGCCAGTCTCCGGCAGAGGCTCCTCAGCTCGGATGGTAATGCGACCAGAGCCATTGCTTCAGCTTAGAGTCTTGGACCCAAGTCAAATCTGTACAGTACAGTGTAAAGGCGTATAAGTATAAGTCCAGGCACTCATATGAATGTCTCAATAGCAGATTGTCAGGCACGGACGGAACTTACAATTGTCCAATTGTGTAAAGACTCGAATGCAAGCTCTAACTAGCAATGGACAAGGCCTTACATCACCCCTAGATATAAATCTTCGACGACGTCTTCGGGATACAAACCCTTGAGCTCGAATTTTCAGAGGTTCAAGCTACGGAGGGTTAGTTGCATTTTCCAGACTTTTGGTACCTGCATAAATGCCAAGACATTGCTTGTCCATTTAGCGTACATTTAGTCTAGTGGCTAGTTGGTCGCCCTAGTCTACAGTCTGTGGCTAGTGAGAGTGGCTTTCCCTTATGTCCTGCTTACTGCACGTCGTCATACCAGTCCACATAGCGCACCTTTCGATTTGCATACCTGAACAGTTGCAAGTAGTGATGTTTTACCTGACAACGCCGATTAGCTCGAGACGTGCTCTACGAAATAGCGACGAAGCCTGCGGAAGGTGCTATCGTATGATCAAATCCTCGTCGCATTCTGTCTCCCCTGCCAGGTGCCCTGTATTCTCGGCGATTACAACGGAGACAGGGATCGGGTCTACCTTGCCGTCACGTCGCAACATTGCAAGGTCCTACAGGGCAATACAGTAATTTGTCCCAGCCCAACCCGACCAACGAGCAGCAACCCCTGCCTCCGGTCCATTTCCCCGTGCTCGACTCCTGTCTCGTCCCCCGTTGCTTTTTTCGAGATGATTGCGCGACTCCGACTCAGCCAGTAGCGCGACAATCCAGGATCCGAAACAGATAGTGAGCTGGACGAAAGGAAAAAAAAAAAAAACCTGCCAGGATGAGTGTAGGTAGACATCATAGGGGGGTATCAGGGGCGTCCCTTGCACTGTAGTTACTAACCAACCTGTCTCGACCCCAGAACCCAACCAAGGCGGCCCAGTACCTGACCAAGTTAGAGGACGCAAGATGCGAGGGGAAATGGAGCGAGGTACCTGAGCTCGTGCGAAAAGTTCGGAAGCATGCAAACGATAGAAACTGTACGATGCCCTTCACCCTCCTACCCCCCAATATACACAGGCTGACCTGACACGGCCCCTCCTCCCAAGGCATCACGACTGCCGCAGAAGCCGAACACGCCGTCGTCCAGGCCACCTTGAAGAATGGCGCAAATCCGGGACCGGCAGTCACCGCTTCGCCGACGGACCTAGAGACCGAGCGTCTAGTATCCAAGCTGCTCGCAGCCGCCGACGCCGAACAGACGTACCTCGAAGAAAGATTCCAAGCCCAGGTATGCGCAGGATGGGCACATTGGACAGTAGGCGAATATGATCTGGCCTTGAGTCGGCTCTCGACACACAAAGCGACTGACCTCCTCCCGCTGGATCGGCCCGATGGCGTGTCGGAATGGACAAGAGTCTGTGCCGTCAAGGCTGCCTACCTGAAGGCATACTGTCTGATGCAAAATAACAAGACCGTGGAGGCATTGTTGGTCTTCGAGAATTCCATGTCATACTTATCCCACGTCTGGAGTGGGCAAAAGGGGCGCTCACAGTTACGTTTCTGGACTGAACTGCTACTGACCGAGTATTGTATGCTGCAAGCCGCCGCTTTGGAAAGGGGCGATAAGAGACTGGAGGAGGAAAACTCGCTAGCTCCCTTCCGATCCTGGGCGAGATACTGGGAAGTTATCAAGGTCCAGGGAGCTCCACTAGCGGGTGGTGTTGGTGTCCGCGGAGGAGTGCCACGAAGAAGGGTATGGAACGAGTACTACCTCGCTCTTTCCGGCATTCTCCAGCTAGACTTGCCTTTTTCGCCGGCTCACGTAGGGAATATGACGACTGAGTCTTCCGCCCGGAACCAGCTCCGGATCGAGCTGAAAAAGGTCGAGACCGCGTACGAGGGCCTTCTCCTGAACGAAACTACCTTCCCTCGGGCCGATGAGCAGAGAGAGGAGGTCGAGCTACTGGTTGCGGTTGTTATGAAGAATTGGAATGTCCTTGTCGGCCGTGATTGGCACGAGTACGATCTCGGACCCGGTGGAAAGGAGGGCCTTAGCCGTGGCGTTCTCGATCTTCTATACCGTGCCGCTACCAAGACCTTCCACTCTACAGCCATTTTGCGATCCCTCTTCACCATCCATTTGGCCGTCGCCGAATTTGAGCTGGCATTTCACGCATTTGACTCCTATCTAGAGATTGTGAAGCGGGGAAAGGCTCGTGTCGACAAGACGGGCCATCCTGAGCCGAGCCTGGATGACGATCCCACCATGCTCGAGACCATGTCACAAGCCATCATTGCCCTGTGCAAGTATGGGTTCGACGACGTGGCCGAGAAGGCTTACCATCTAGGGGTCGAGCTCGAAGAGATGCTCCAAAAACTCCCACCACCCCTACCAAGCACTGGGGATAGCATATCTACCGTGTATGAAGAGAACGGTAACGGTCATGCGCTTCATCCTCGAGTGCCTGCCCGCATTTATGGCCTGTCCTGGCAAGCTATTGGCCTTTCGCAAGCGCACTGGTCGCGCATCACCTTTGACGCGTCCATCAGGACTGATCTCCAGACGAAAGCCATCCGGAGTCTCCATAAATCCTTGTCACCCGAGGCTGGTAACCCTACGGATACGGGTGCCTTGTTCACTCTCACTGTGCTCTTGGCGGAACAGAGAAAGCTGACAGCGGCTATCGACATTGTCAAGGCAGCGTTGATGTCTAGTAGCAAAGCCCCCGAAGATAAGCATGAGAATAATGGGCCGTACTGGCGCGAGAGGTCGCTGATCCCTCTTTGGCATCTCTTGGCCCTGCTTCTCAGCGCCAGGGAAGACTACGTGATGGCCGCTCGGGCTTGTGAAGCGGCATTCGAACAATTCAAAGATCCAGAGGTACTGTTCGGCTCCCAGTCCCTGCAGGCTTCGTTTCGCAGCCAGCATCTCAACGAAGCCGAGGCTCTGAATGAGAAGGAGCCTTCTCCAGGGCTCGTTGATGAGATGGATGATCTTGAAAAAGAGGGTATTATCGAGGTGAAGATGACGCAACTGGCACTTCTCAAGCTACTAGAGGGGCCGGAAGTGGCAGTCAATGCCAGCCACGAGCTTCTCGTACTTTACACAAGGCTGTTTGGGAGTGCGACGTCAAGGATCCCGACGTCGACCTTGAAGACGCCGAATCCTCCCCAGCCCCCTCATAGCTCTTCGGGCACGCTACGAAGCATCAGAGGCAGCATATTCGGACACCACAGAGACAGGGAGCACAGGAGGGGCAGTCTTATTGCCAATGAGAAATCTATAGCGTCGACCGGCAGACCCCAGACAGCCCAAACGGTGGGTAGCAGCCCTACTACGGCACCAAGTATCCTGGTAACCAAAGAAGGCAATGGCATCAACGACTCCCCACTTTCTGGGCAGTCCCCGAGCGTCCGTGGGCGTCGGGGTCAATCTGCTCGCAGAAACAGTCTGAAAAAGCGCGAGGGAAGTCAGCGTGCACGCAGTAGTAGCGGTGCGCGGGTTGTGCCCGAGGCCGAAGTTTTGCTCATGTCGGCAGCAGAGAATGGATCAGCCGTCCCCGGGCAGGACTCCACTCTATTCAGAGGCAGAAAGACCAATAGTAGCCCGCGGGCGGCCTCGAAGAACCGCGCTTCTGTGCTCTCTACGAATAAGGACTCGGTAAACGGGACTGGCTCGTCAGCTGCGAAGGCCTTGACTTGCCCCAACCCCTTACCGACCATCACATTTCCGAACGTTCAGGTTCAGAGGCATCGGCGATCCCTGCTTGTCAAGGTCTGGTTGATGATTGCTTCGTTTTATCGACGCGCCGAGATGTACGGCGATGCAAAAGGGGCCATCGGCGAAGCGGAAAAGGGCGTGGAAGACCTCGAAGGGAGTATAGCAAAGGATACCACGGGCACAGTCAGTTCGCGGAACCCGGGTTGGGGTGGCCGAGTGTGTCTCGACGAATTATACGGGGATGTACAGACCGAGGTAAGAGGATATATACTCCATTGGTTAAACTGGGCGCACATGGACTAACAAGAGCGAATCTGCAGATGGGTTTACTAGCCCTCGATCAAGGTCTCCCTTTCGTCGCCCGAGACCACTTCGAGGAAGCATTGATGCGCTACCCTGACCACCCGGCCGCCATTGTTGGCTTGTCCAACATCCTCCTGGACATCTATACCGAGGTCCTCCTCCCCGCGCCGTCGATCCCTAGCATCATCCCGGGGGAACAGCCGATGACTACTACTACTACCGAGTTCGCAGACGGTACTAGTAGTAAAGTACAAGAACGCAAGAAGACGTACTCGCCACTATCACTACTACCCACTACGCCCCTAGGTCTTGGAGGAGGCAATGACGGGGTGTCTCTGGGAAATAATAACAACAACAACCACAACAAACAGAACGTGGTAGACACCGAGTTACCGGCGCCCTATAAAGCGGTCTCGCTGCCGCTCATCGACCGGCTTGCGGCAAGGGACCGGGCCTACGGCCTCCTGTCGGGGATGACGAAGCTGGGGACGGGGTGGCGGTATGCGGACGCGTGGTTCGCGCTCGCGAGGGCGCACGAGGAGAGCGGGCAGGTGGACAGGGCGAAGGAGGCGCTGTGGTGGTGTGTCGAGCTCGAGGAGGGCACGGGCATCAGGGATTGGTTTTGTGTGGTGGGGGGGAGGGGGTATGTGCTCTGATTTTGGTGGTTCTGATGTGGTGTGATTTGCAAATGCCTCCTCCTCCTCCCTTTCCACCGCTGGTTTTTTTGTTGAACATATTTGTGGTTTTGTCTTGTGATATGTCGAGACTAAGCAAGCAAGCCAGCAAAGCAGACTTCCAAGGATGGGCCTAAGGTTAGCATGTTCGTGTTTGTCATAGACTTGCTTACTTGACCACGATACCCCTGGGTTAACTTAAGTACCTAGTTAGGTACTAAACATGGCGGTTTAACCTAGATAATTCTTTTATCTTGCGTCGGGAATGAAAAGGATAATTAATTGTATATGTACATACCTATATAGTAGATTTAACTATTAACTAAGGTTACATAAGTAAAGAATGTGGATGTTTTGCTTAATTCCTGTTGGATAGAGAGAAGGGAAGGGAGGTGATCTCACACTCACTAATTGCAATCTCCAGAATAATCTGGAGGTGCCATTCCATTGGTCCAACCTCCACTCACACGCATGATGCAATCGAATCGATCGGTGTAACACTGGCAGGCTGACTGCATGAACTGGGGTGGTTCCTTCCCGCACGTGCATTGGTTGCACTTACCCAAACAATCCATGGATGGGGGGAAGACACGGGCAAGAGTGGGAAAAGGAAGAGGGGTTACTTGGTAGGGCTGGGACCAGAACTTGAACCTTTTCTTAACTTCCCCCGATCGGCATCCATCCTTTATGTTTTAACCTAACATTTTCACTAAGGATTGCGGACCAACAAATGTTGCTCGGGGATGAAAGTTAACCTAGATAGTCTCCCGGTCGTGCCGGACCTGAGCTTAATCCTTACAATCAGCCCTTTACATAAGCATATCACTTGAAAAGTTCGCAGGACATATACAGCGGTGCAGGTAAGTTATCTTGGACAAAACTTTTGCAAAGAAGCACCTGGCCAAAACACTCCTTATTCTCGCCATTATCAATGGTCAGCCATCACCCTTGAAATTATTTACCTCTCCTCAACAGTTCCTTATGTCTTTCTGTGGTCTAAGACATTGTATGGCGCCTCGGACTAGATTGGGCTAAACTGAGACCAACGGCCTTCGATGATTCCGAATTGACGTTTACACCACCAAACTCTAAATATAGGCCGGATTCCCAACGATCGGCCACGGCGGAAAGCTTGTCCTCGTCCTCCAGGTACCGTCGATGCAGAATGCCCATCCCCATCTATGAGTGAACCGCGCTCTCGGGTATGGGTTCAAACTCGATGTGATATTGGGTAATCGTGTCCATGAGTCGTGTTAAGGGGCTTGGTAAGCAGCACTCCCCCTTCTCCCTCTCCATCTCCCCATCCCCTCCACCTCCTCTCCCCCCTTTTTCAAACAATGCTTAAATAATCAACGGACATTGCGGCTCGCCTGATATCGACGGCGGGGTGACTAGGCGATAATCTCCGCATATATTCCAACACCATGCTCAAGCTGCAGAGCTAACGTTTAAAGTTTAAAAATTGTCGTTCGTCATCCGCTTGTTTTCGATTACCAAATCTAAAAGAGGCTCTCTACGCTCACCTGTGCCAGCAAAAATCACTCCCATTGCCTTCCATTCACATGAGAGAGTCTACGCTCACTCACCCTAATGTCACCCTAAAGTGAGAGCCAGTGGTGAGAAAATGGATGATGTATAAGCCGGTAAGATGGAGTTGGATTACTACATGATGAGATAAAGCATTCGTCAGTATATCAGGTAAGCAAGCCGGTTTCGGACGATACAGATACATACGATCGAAGATGAGTTGAACTACCTAAGCCATAAAGGGGGTGTAACATCCTCTCCACGGCGACGGGCGGTTTCGTGGCTTGTAGCTGTTAGTTGCTCGAAAGGGATATTTAAAGAGGCCCCCCTTTTCAGACATCGGCTTGTCATTTTTCGGCTTTTCTTCTCGAAGCTAGTCCAGTGTCCCAAGAAAAGACGGAATAGCTTTCTACATGCTCGGCTTTCTCGTCTTTTGGTAAATTTATCCAGTCAAGATCTGTCGTCGCCGCCAGACAGGGCAGCAGTCACACGATGCATTTGACCAAATCTCTACTAGCCGCCGTGCTCATGCTCGGCCCGACCGTCCTTGCGGCGCCGGCGGCGGTTGATGTAAGTTCCAATATTTCAGATACCATTTCCACCCCTGCTTGACGCAAGGCAGTCGAGGGATTAGTCCCTTATGTGGCGTATTTGGAAACACCAACAGCCCAACCTATGAAACAAAATACTACCGGGGAGAAAAGAATGGTTTGCTGACATGTGGTGATCCATCCAACAGGACACAGCCATGCTCGCTGAACGCGAAGCACTCCCAGGTGAAGGCGACAAGAACCGCTGGCACCACCATCACGGTGGCTGGCACGGCCATCACGGTGGTCATGGCGGACATGGCGGCCACCACGGTGGTCATGGCGGCGGAGGATGGCATGGTGGGCACGGCGGCGGAGGTGGCGGCTGGCACGGCCGCGACCTCAGTGATGCTGCCGCGGCTTCACCTGAAGTCTTTGCCAGAACCCCTGTAGCTGACGGCGGCTATGGTCACGGCGAAGACCGAGGCGGCGGCGGCGGCGGTGGTCACGGTGGTCACGGTGGTCACGAAGAAGCGGAAGCCGGAGTCCCGAAGATGATGAAGAGAGATGGCGAAGTCAAAGAAGATGATGACAAGTACCGTGGTGGCGGTAGTGGCGGTGGTCATGGTGGTGGTCGTGGCGGTGGCCGAGGTGGTCGTCACGACGACAATGGCAAAAAGAATATCGAGAAGAGAGATGGCGAAGAGAAAGAAGAATATCGTGGTGGCGGTCGTGGTGGTGGCCGTGGCGGTGGACGAGGTGGCGGCCGTGGAGATGGCCGTGGAGATGGCCGAGGTGGTGGTCGGGGTGGTGGTCGTGGTGGTGGTCGTGGTGGTCGCCACTCCGAAGATGAAAAGGAGAACATCGAGAAGAGAGACGACGGCGAGAAGAAAGAAGTCGTTGATGAGAAAGCCCCTGAGATAAAAAATGATGAAAAGGCCGAGGAGAAGTCTGGCTACTGGGGTGGTGGTCGCGGCGGCGGCGGCTGGGGCGGTGGCGGCTACGGTGGCGGTCGCCCTGGTTGGGGACATGGCGGTGGTGGCCGTGGTGGCGGCTGGGGCGGTGGCGGCTATGGCGGCGGTCGCGGTGGTGGTGGATGGGGACACGGTGGTCGAGGAGGTGGTGGTTGGGGATATGGCGGCCGTGGTGGTGGTGGCGGTTGGGGATATGGTGGTGGTCGCGATGGAGGCTGGGGCGGAAACCCTTAAGTCCCAGAGAAAGGACTTTTGTTGATGAAGTCTGATGTGGGATCGTTCATGATGGCAGGGGAACTGGATGGCATGGTTTGGTCATCGTTATCTATCCCGTGGTCACATTAATGGTTGCTTTTTACTTCCTTTCTTTATCTCGGGTATCACGGAGTTAATGGATCAGTGCAATATAAGTTATGAACTTATGGTGTGATACCGCTTTGGCCTACGTGTTGAACTTTGAGATCCCAAGGTTGAAACTTGGAAGTTGGAGTGAGCTTCTTAAATGAAGAGAGGTATATGTTGCCACTACTTGCGATCATCGATGTAACCTAGGAGACTGGTTTCAAGATTCCTGTTCATTCTATTGCAGAGACCTTTTATACCTTGTTATCGTATCTCAATTTCTATACTATACCTACCAGACTTTGCTGTATTAGACTTCACTCAGGTTTGTTTTTTCTTTCTATCGTTTTGTTTTATCTATTTTACTTTAAAATGTCCTCACCCTGCTCTGTTATACTTGGAGTTTTACTTACTTTTGCTTTTGTAATTGAAAAGCGTGTAGGGAATAGCAAGCAGGAGAGAAAGAGAGAGAGAGAGAGTGTGTGTGTATATGTATGTATGTATGTATGTATGTATGTATATGTGCTGCGGAACTGCATGTGTACAAGTTGCAAGTTTAAATGTAAAAGAAACCCCGATAAAGTCCATGTTGATTTTGTTCCCGCAGTTATCTAGTTGGTTATGAATTCTTACGTATCTTATAAGAGAAGGATGAGCTGAGAATCTCTCGGTGCTCACTTGGTTACAAGACAGCGCTAGATAGGTTGGTAGGGATAGCGGTTAGATAAAGGACGTTAACGGATAACAAATCTAACCTAATCTATTCTATCTATCTCCTTGTTTTTCATTCATTCATTTATAAGAAATGGAAGCAAAATGTATAATGCGATAAGTAAGGAGGAGAAGGTATAAGACGCATAAAATATAGAGGAAAGTACAGGAAAGAGTGAGGGTAAACGTTTAAATGGACGGTGGTAGAATAAAAGTGAGTACATGTGAGGGAAGTAAGTAAATGGATGAGATGAAATTAGTTACTGAGAGGGAGTATACAAATGGGGTAAGTAAGTATCCAAGGGAGGGAAAAACTGCGGAAGAGCAGAGTTTTTTATCTAGGTTAGACTAAACCTGGGGAAAAAAGTCAGGGGGGAGTGAAAAAGAAAAAAAAAATTGCGGAGGAAGCAAGGAGAGGCAGGCGGACGGACGGGACTCGGGAGGCAAGGGGTTTGTACGCAAGTAGTCTCTAATCACGATTGGCGCGACGTCAGTGTAGGTAGGTGACGACTAAGCAAGACATGCATGGCAGGTAATACAAAGAATTTAGTGTGGGGAGATGGGGTAAATGGCAGAGGCTCTGCTCTGCTCTCCCTTCCAGATCAACTTCTGCGTCTCGCGTGTAAGCTTAGCAGGCACATATATGGAGGTAGATGGTGACCTGAGATCTGTACTGCGCTTCAAGGAAGTAAATGTTGAGGCTTTGTCACACCTACCCCTACCCTCCCACTCAGCAACAACCCTCAATCACCAGTCACATCATTTCTGTCGAATCTACCACGCGCCCCATCGGAGATTACTAGAATCATGAACCAAAGACTCTATTCTACCAAAACAAACCAAACCAAACGTCGAACTAGACTACACCCTTCTAGACTACTTCCCCAACTTAAACTTAAAAGGCTCCAACCCCCTAACACCCACATCAACTTTAAAAACCGCACCACTCAGCCGCACCTCCTCGGGCGTTCCCTCGCCGTCCTCCATCTTCGCCGTCGTGATGTACAGCTCCGTGCCGATGAACTGCGTACACGTCACGTTCCTCGTCGGGAGATTGACCTGCCCTACGAGCTCGCCCTCGGGCGAGATCTTCAGCACTCTCGCCTCGCCGTAGACGGCGTGCCACAGGTTGCCCTCCTCGTCGACGCGGCACCCGTCCGGCTCTCCCGGGCCCGAGTGCGTGTAGAAGACGCGCTCGTTCGACAGGCTGCCGTCCTCGGCCGAGTAGTCGAACGCGTAGATGGTCCGCGCCGTTGAGTGCGTGAAGTACATGGTCTTTTGGTCGGGCGACCACGTCACGGCGTTCGGGATCGTCACCGGATGGCGCATCGATTGCGCGACGGGGGAGCCGCTCGTGAAGAGGTGGAGGTGGCCTGTTTTGTATCTTGTGTTAGCTGTGTATCTATAATCTTATTGATCGATTGACCAAAATTCAAGGAAACCCGTGATATGCCATCACCAAACCACGACCAATGAGAAAGGAAAGTACCTTCAGGTCTCAAATCAAGTCCGATATCGGACATGGTCCCCAGCCAGAACCTGCCGTGCGGATCCGCCGCGCCGTCGTTGCTGCGCAGCCTCGCCGTGTCCTCGTCCCGCTCGTGGAAGCGCGCGACGTACTCGTACTTGCCCGTCTCCCGGTCCAGCACCGCGATGCCGTACTTGACGCCCACGAGGACGCGCTCGCGCGGGTCCGCGCCCTCGATGTCCGCCGTCACCGTCACCGGCACGTCCAACTGCACCGTCTGGAGCGACGACGGGCCCGCCGCCAGGTCCACCCAGTGCACCCGGTGCTTCTTGATGTCCACGAACCGCAGGCTGTTCGTCTCCTTCTCGTAGAAGGGGCCCTCCGCGAGAGCGCAGTGGTTGTGCACGTACGGCTCCTTGACGTGCCATTCCTGGAACTCGGGACTCGACATTGTTGATTTGGGTCTTTTTTTTTCTCTTGGTATGTAGCTATGGATTGGTAGGTTTTATTCCTTGAAATGCAATTTATCACTCCTCAGTAAGGACAGTTGTCTTTTTATTCTTCCCTGTTAGTTCCCACGATAAATAACGAGGGGTCAAATGTCAAGGCAAGGAGGGGCAGCGGGCGGTGGGACCTCCCTGAAGATCCGCCGGATCTCCTCGGTTATTTATCCGTCAAGCGGTTGTGAGGAACCGAAGCCAGAGCAGGGTTCACGGGGATACGCGTATTTCGGAAACCACGACGTTGCTCACAAATTCCTCCCCATGTTATTTGTGAGGCGAAATTGTCTTTTCAATTCTTCAATCCATTCTGACCGTTTGTCTGTGTACAGGTTGCGAGCAATTGAATCCCATGTTCCTCTCGTCGCATTGAGTCGTATCGAAGAAGGAGAAAAGATATGCATATAACAAGAGTAAAAAAACCAAGAGTTTAGAGAAACATACTATAGTACTGCACCTTTCGATATGAATTGAGATTCCCGTGTCTGCTGAACTTTGTCGGGGACGAGTTGGCAAAACAATTGCCCGGATAGGCGGCCCTCAGGCCCGCCATATAGGCAGGTTCCGGATAGTTCTCCAATTTCCTCCATCTGACGGCTGGCAAGTCTCCATGGCGCCTGCAGAGCGACGGCAGCTATTCTCCCGGCGGCTCAAGTGAGGAATGGAGCGCGCGCCCGTCGGTTGTTGATGTCGATCGCTCTGCTCAGCCGCGATTTGTGGGAGAGATCGTTGGTTGCTAGCACAACTATGTCTGGATGCCGTACAGCACAAGACATACAGCATCATCCCGTCGCTTAGACTGTAGACTAGTGTGGAGGTATGTATGCTGTTGTCATGGTGCAATTATGTTAGGGAAGCCGTGGACTCATGCTGTTGTTGTCGTCGTCGAGACAGAAGGCAAGTATCCAGATTAGGTGAATAGCCACGGTCATCCAATCGATGCCGATCTGATGTTGGAATAAAGTGCAAACCCTTTTTTCAAAACAAGAGAAGACATTCGGCTTGAGATCTTGGGATTGAGGAATATGCAACTTACGTGTATGACAGACAAGTAATGGATTACTGCATAAATGCAGCAAAGGCATACACGGCAGATATCCTATTCCAGCGAGGTGATTGAGAATCTGTCCATTCGTCTGACAGCTTTCAAGACCATCATGCGTAAGATCTGGAACAGAACTGCTTTGACACGTGAGGTTATGGAGGGAATTCGAGTTGACGAGTCGCTCGCCCAGATGCTGTTTGCTGATTCGGATTGTTTTGGACCGCGTTCCTTCCTCTTTCTCTTTTTTCTTCTTCTTTCATCCACGCCAAGAATTTGGGTTGCTGTTGACCGCCATTCGAAGCCTAGACGAGTTACGACGTGCAGCCGATGCTCGCATACATAATGCGCTGCGGGCGGGCTTGCTGCACGCAAGATGCATCCTAACAAAGCGCTAAGAGATCTTCACCGCCGCAGCGCTAGACGCAGCTGCTATGTGGAAGAGGAACAACGACCGGAACGGTGACCGCCTTTCTTCGGTTGGTGATATATCAGAGGAGGGAAGCTATCGTGGTGTCAATCAACACGTATCCTTGAAGGCTCGTGCGTAGATGCGCCTCGATGCATGGTCCTGTTTTGCAATGTCGGTGTAGACGTTAGATAACGCTATAGTAGACCGAAGCTCCTGCTTCTGGTGCTTGTTTGTTTCTTCGCTCTCGAGGCTTGAACCTTGACTCCGGCGGCAAGCGGAATTGTCACCCCCGGAAACGGGCAGAGACACATGTTCCACATCTGGGGGTATCGTTCCATGTCGTGTCGCAGCCGAAACACTTGACAGCCACAATGCAGCCACTTCCCGAATCGACGAGCGTGCGAATATTTTGTCGGTCGGACACAGTATAGTGGCTTGCACGGCAGATGGGATGATCGACCGCCACAGGATAGCGCCACCACAGTATGAGCCGCCGTTCCTAGATGAGACAACGGGTTATATCATATGTAGCTCACCTAGGTCAGGTTGACCGACGGACAAATGGAGACTAACCTAGGTAATCGAGAAGCGCTGGGCAGTCTTCCCAAGACAAGTCCATGTCTGTCTCTTGGTCTCAGGGTTGGTGACTCATATGCAGCAAGTATGTATATGCAGTGAAGCTGGGTTACTGCCAACAACCCGCCACCATCTGGCCACATGATCGCGACTGGATGCGGTCCGTGTAACACTTCCTTGGAAACCGGGTGCTTTCGACAAAGCTGGAACAAGAGGAGACAAGTCACATCTCAATTTCTCACAATCCCAACACCCGCTTGGCACTCGGCCGAATGATGGACTAGGCAGGTATTTCATGCTGCAGCCCTGGCGCCCTCGTCATCTGGGACCCTTGTCAGCACCAGCCTGCTCGTCATTGATGAATGGGGGATGGCAAAAGAAGTGGACGATCTGGATGTCGATCTTCAGATAAACACTGTCTCGACAGCACAGTTGGTATATCCTTTTTACCCACAAAAACCACGCAATGGCTTTCATGTGGCAGGTGGTGTACATGGTAGTATACAGTACATTACCTCGTCTCCGTGACATTCTGGGCAGGAGTGCAGATGCGTGGCGAGCTCAGCCTACTGTAGCTAGGGGAAGTATATCCGGGGGCCGAAGCACGGTTTCCTGCTGGCGTTAGGCGTTTAGCAGAGACGGGAACGGTGAGACACCAAGAGTGATCCATTCTGCCACAACCCTTTTTCTCTCTCGACTCTCGACTCCTGAGAGTATGTACTGTGTGTGGGCTTACGAGGTTGCGCAACTTGCCAGTCTGATAACGCGGTGTACGGACTTGGAACCGAGGGAGTCGAAACCTGGTAAAGTTGGTGGCCCTTGCACTGTAGAGAGCAGATTGGGTATCTCAACGCAGATTGTCTGATTCTGGTATTTAAAAATAGACTTGTTCTTCTGTTCAGCAGTACAGCAAAATCTATCCTGTGTCAGCTACAGGAACGAATATCAATCCCGTCCAATACGGAGGGAAGAGTCCGGTCGCCGACCCAATCTGAGACATGCTGTTGCCATCTACGGCCGAGAGGGGATAGAGATGCAAGTCTCTGTGTCGAAGTCTTCAACCCTGTCAAGAGCAGGGCATCAAGAAATTGAGAAGTCGTACGTTTTATTCCAAGCCACCGACGTCGGTCCATCTCAGGTAGCCTGATCCAACGTAGGGCAGGGCAGATCCGGAGACAAGGGTGGTGATTGGATATACGTACATGGGTAAAAAGTTGAGATGTGATAGCTTTCTAAATTCTCACAAGGAATGTATGTCACTGGGTAAACATGAAAAATGCAGGTCAGGAGCCGATAGGATGAAATGAGGTCGAAGGATCAACACAGCCTGGGACATTACATAATAACCCAGACCCAGACATGGTAGTACAAAGTACATAGGCACCTACCCTTGATGGCACCTACCCTCATCACATTGCCCGAGTCTTTATGTACATACATATGTACATGTAGTAAATTAGGCAAATTTCCAATAGTATGCAAGTGCGTCACGAAAACCTTGGCATGTTCTCGTTACTGTTGGAAGGCACATGGTCTCTAGCAATTTACCCTTAACTTGAGAAATGGTGTGGCTCTTGCCTCAACTTTGGCCATGAAGTCAAGTGGGAGGATAAGAGTACAAGTAAGTACCCAACCTTACTCTTATCCTCTGTGTGAGTGAAACACTAAGCAAGTACGTGAACTACCTAGTTACAGTTAGCACTTTCCAGCTGTTAAAATACAAGTTGGGAAATGACAGTCGATCAATAGTTGAAAATTAAATAAACAGTTTAACAACTGCCTTTAAACGTGTATTTCTGCGTTGAAACTCAGTTGGGGGTTGGAAAAAGTACGTACGTGAACAACAGTTTACTGAACTCGCCCAGTATGGTGAGTAAGTACTGCTGTACCATAACCCTTGTCTCTCGGAGACTGCAGTCATTCATTAGCTGCAGATGCATTCTGCATGCCATAACTTCGGATTGTGTACATATGGCACAGCAGCAGATGCCGTTGTGTTCCCCGATCAAAGATGGGGAGCACTCGGCAGCATCCCTACCTGGCGTAGCGAATCGGTGGTGTCCAGCTGTCCTACATAATCTATCTACAAAGCAAAGTCCTATATCGCCGACTCGTTGACTGGCCTGTTGCTGTTTTCAATACCTACTTTCTATCTACGTACCCGCTACGGCAGGACTAACCATCACACACAACCTCTGGTATTCCAGTCAGTTGCGGTGCAGAAATTGGCGCGAGGAGAAGATATCAGGATGGTTGTTTAAGCTCACGTGCCTCGCCCTGTGCCTGGAGTCGACCGCAATTAGCAGAGGAATGTGATTTCTAGGGTCGCATTCAATATCGATCGTATATGCTGTACCGCGTTGGACTATTGTCTGCTGCCTGCTGTTGCATCTCGTGCGCTGCGGGTATTCTATGTTTCATGTCATACCGCATAGGAAAGTAAACCCATTTGCTTTTCTTTTCCCCTTTTTTTCATCTGCCCAAGCCTGCATCCTTTACGTGGTAAGTGGGTGAGTGTTATTCAAAGCGATTGCATCTGGTTGGATGGATTCGGGATCGTATTGCTTTTTTCCGACCGGGATACCACCTGCCAGCTTCCAACATCAGCAAGGATATCATAATATACCATGAGATTGGGCCTGGTCGCATACTCCATATTACGTGTCAGGCCTGCAGGGTACTCTTGCTGCAAAGCATCATCTGCGTCATCTCCGAAGCCAGTCATCGGGAAAGGCAATGTTGATGGTGGCCGAGTAGGTTGAAGCCCATTGGGTAACACCACCAGGGGTAAGTAATTATGCCTGTGTAGTGGGATATTCGGTATTTTTCAGTCTATGGCGTGAGGCACGTGGACGGGACTGGGTATTATGATCGAGAGTTTGATTCAGAATAGGATGTCAACGTTAATCTTGCCCCAGTTACGTTGGTGGCGTGAAACTCCGCTTGGTGTCTGGAGAATGGCGACGCCACGAATGTTGCGAAATGAACTGCGCCGTTAGACAGCAGAAGCCTCTAGGCAAAGCGCGACGGCTGGATATGAGATCGACATATCCCTTCTGCATCAAAATTACATAACTTCTCAACTCACCTATGCTGTACATCATAGTTGACTTACCGGCCCGTCCCATACGCATTTTGTTTTCTTATTGTATTTCGCTAGCAAAGCACTATGCGTTGTAAAATGAAGAACAGTTCATGGGAAGTTGGGAACACTGGTGAACAATCCAGCGGCCACGTACAGTCAACACTATCTCATTGCATGATTACAAATAAGCAACCCTGCCTGCCAAGCGATCTTCTCATAAACTCTTAGCGACGCCCTGCAAGTACAAAATACGTTCGTTTATTGTAGGTCAAGGTACTGTGTAAGAGTCAAGGACTGCTGACACGCCTGGCTGGCTGAAAGTTTCTTAGTATATAGTCATCTGAAACCACTCAGAGAATCCTTCACCCGTACCTCTGGTAGCGCACGACCACTCCTCTTGCGATGTTCTCCAGTCATATGCGACGAACTGGTCAGCTATGCAGTAACTATGTGTGCTTATCGTACTTTCTGTACGGTGTGTTGCTGCACTATGCATGGTATATTGAGGAGTTGTCAAAGATGGCGCTAACAACAAATGCAAGGATTAAGTTGGCAGACCAAATACAAGTTGACACGGGGACGAGCAGGCATGTTCCTTGTCCCGAATGATACATCCTTCACAACGGTTACTAATCAGGCCACTCAAATAATACTACACCTCGTGTGTAATACGATCTGAATACGATCCTTTGTTCAGGTTTTTTTTTTTTGCTCTGCTTACAACAACGGAATGATACCAACAAGTTCCTTCCTCTCTTGATAGGTGCTTACAGCTATATCCTGTTCTCCTGGTTAAAACAGACACTATTCCGAAGGCGGGTTAGCATCACCAAATACCGGGATTTACAGAATCGAAGGATGCAGGCAGATTTCTACAGGAAGTAACAGATATATCTGAGGAGGAAAACCCTGGGATCTGGTAGATCCACAGCAAGTTCTCACAGAAGCCATCACTTAAAGGCAACACAACATGAAAGATGGATTCTGCTTAATATGTGGTATTCGTATAACGCCAAACCAATTTATCTATTCTCTTGTTTTACCCTGGCCTGCCAAGCGGCCACGGTTGACAAGGCCGAGCGGATAGCGCATTTACGGTTAATGGGTTGCACAGTACAACAGTACCTAACTGTTCTAGGTAATCTTGGCATGGTTTTCCTTGCATGGCACAGTCAATTCCATCTGGCTCACATACTGATTATGCTCCAGTGGGCAAAATAGCCAGGAAAACTCGCAAGCAGGCATCGTTTTTGTATAAGTACTAGGGAAAACTCAATACATTTCACTTAAATGTGGCATGGAGTGATGATCGCGCATTTGCGGTTGAAAGTCCCCGGTGTAACTCAGATGAGTTGCATCTTATTACTTGCTGGTGTCTTGGCATTCAACACACCCACTTCTCAACATATTAAAACAGTATCTGTAGGCACGGGAAGCGAGGATGCCATGGCTTGGAAATCCGATTGCAGACGAGCCGTTGCCCTCTAGAGTAGATTACTGCATACTCTTAAATCTTGTGCTGTTTATGTTTTGCTCCGGTGCATGAGAAGAAATATGTTAACGAAGAGGAATGGCTGGCATGTTCATAAGAATGTTGGTACAGTAAACACAAAAGGACCTTGGAATAAGTAAGAAATTTACACAGACATCTAGCTTGCTTGCATGGTCAGACCCAGAGAAGCCCGATATATAAACGCCGATGCTTAGGCCCAAATGCCACTTCCCAGATCGGCCTAGCACGTCAGGGCGGACCAGTCACCCGGGCCAGACCTTATATACATTAGGTACGGAGCACTGTATGCTGTACACACAGCCAACAGACGATTGCCGAGGGCCCCAAGCACCCAGTTACTGTGTATCAAGCATCTCAAACTTTAAGATGCAGATACTGTCCTACCTGGGCACTTGTTAATCGCTTCATCCCTATCCGTGGTGATATCGGCCAGACCAGGTGCCCCGCAAAACTTGATGTTGCACTGTGTATACCTGTGTATGTACATGTATGTCTGCATGTTATGCTGGACATCAGTAATGTGCCAGAAATCTGGCTGCGCCGATCCTTCTGCGACCCTGTCATGCAATGCGACACCGCTTTCGGGACGTTGGGCTGGAATCGGTCAGCTCTACTTGCACGTTGGTACCTGATGGCTTTTCCGTGCCAGTTGTACCAAGTACGAAACAGCCCCGTGTGCTAACCTTCTGCAAGTAGCTTATCTCCCTCGGCTTGTCAATCTTATCAATGAGCTTATCAGCAAGTCTAGAATCTTCATGGAAGCCATCCGCTAAACATGTATGTAAATAACGGCAGAGGTGGATAGCACGCACTGCCGAAATTACACAACATCACATGGCTTTTCTTTTATTTCTTTTCACCCGAACCAAGCCGTGAACAATTGGACATTGTGGGAAATGAGTTGATACTTGCATACCGGGTACGGTATTGCGATTATGATGATGTGTTTTGCTTGCATCATTGACTATGTATATCATATGTACATGCCCTACTGGTTGCATGGCGCTTTCCAGGGTTCATCAAGTATTGCGTGCAGCACATCACGCCCTTCCCGCTTTCCGCGGCGTCGACGGACTGGCTGGGCAGTAACGCTAAAAGGATTTGCTTGCGACAGTGACCTATTCGGGAAATGCGTTACAGCTAATATGCTTACCTAGGTTAGCAATGTGATAGATAATTCAAGGAAAGAGCTGCCCTTCTACTGTGTATGTAATCTCTTTCTCTCGCTTGCTAGGCCATGTTATTTCCTCTTTTGCTTCAAAGTTCTCAACATGTTGATGGATATTGAATCTATTGATGGGTCTCGAAAAAATACAGGGACATGTCTATCAAATTCAACCTAACCCTCGTTTTGCTGTTTTCGATGTAGATTAGCTAAGACACCCTCGGCGACTACAACAAAGCAGATATTTGAACACAATACCTTGTCTCAACCTATGTGACGTATCAAAACACATACAGCAGTACGGGGGTACATACTAGACTGCATGTCAGCTGTGTCGCGGACGCTAGCACCGTTTCATCGAACGGTGAGTGGACTCGTGACCAACAACCGGCCAGTCACATTCCCGTTAGATATGACGGGTCACGGATGTGATGTCGAGACTCGAGAACTCGAGGGAATGGGTCTCTCCATGAGTCCATGTCATCTTTCGCTTACGTCTTGCTACCCTAGCATCTCTCGAAAAGAAACCCCTACTCTCCAGAGTCCAGGGGTCTCTCGCCGATCACAATTCAAATGCTGTGCATATGCTCCAGCGAGTCCAGGCGACATACCTACAGACAGATTCTCTACCCGGATGCCGGATATCTCCATAGTTGGGGATTTCGGGGGAGCAATACATAGTACATGGGCCAAGAAGATGCTGGGGTTTCGCTCTCTCAGCCCTTTTGCTCCAGTCTCCACGAAAGACTGGAGACTAACTCGAAGAAACATAAAAGTTCTGGATATCGGTAAACAACAGGTAGCTAGGTTACAGCTCTCCAAATGCAGGGGTTGAGAAAGGCATGTCATTGATATATGATTACATATGCATGCATGTTCGTCTGTAAGTAATCCATCCCTTGCCGATACTAGTCTGACTACCCGCCGCCTTGTCTCACCGCCCGGAGAACAGCGCACATGCGAACTGCATGTCGATATACGTGTATGCTCCAAGGCCAGAGGTTGTGCCATGACGGCTCCATCCTCATGCCCTCGTCTGGAATTGTTTTCTTCCCAAAAAGGACTGTGTAATGCCAACACTGGCATCTGTTGTACCCATCCTATATGATGCTTGCATAGTGGGTGCTCCTGTGTGGTAAGTACTGCACCAAATGAAACAATTCCCAGAACTCAACTACACTAGCACTGATATTTCTTGAGTCTCCACTGCTAATCTGTAAACAAATGAGATATCCCGTTCAGTGCACACACTGCCTACAGCAACTAGGTGGCAGTACATACCCTCGTATATATTGCTTCCCGTCACTTCGCCGAACCACGATCAGGCAGGTCTCTTCAAAGAGACGAGACAGCAGGGCCATCCTATTCTTCAAGATTCTAAAGACATAGAGTTGTCAAGTACACGATACTTGATGACTCTCGGGCTCCGACTTCGGGAATAAGCAACCTGTACAGCTGTACAGCTGTATGCAGTATACAGCAGCTAAAGTTGCTAAACTGACGTTGCTCTGCTTCCGACCCTTGTCCATTGTTGACGCCAATATGCCGTGCATACACAGTAGGCGACATGGAGCATGTGGATAGCTCTGGTGGATTACCTGCAGTCCACCTCGGTACGTACTACGTAGTCTTATTTCCATTCCTAGCGCCTAAGGTTAGCCTAGACTACAGTATCATGTCCTTTTCGACCCTTGACGGAATTTGGCTTCAGCTGCCTGGCCATCGAATCCCTTGCTTCTGGTCACCCATATTCTCGCCAGTTGTAACCTGACTGCGCCACTCTACCAGGCTAGGACCATAAGACGCCAGTCCTCCTAACAAGTCCTGTCAGTTTTCTGTGCTCACATAAAAATTGACAGGGACGAGGAACATCCCGGGAACGTCACTGCACCCCAGTAACAGCCGTCACGACGTATCTCTCTTCCAAAGCTCGCATTTCTTTCTTCAACTCGCACGCTAGCCCTCTTCAAGCACGCTTTTTGCTACCACTCGTCTCGCTTTGTATTTAATAGGTAAGTACATATGTCTCTGCGTTGATACCGTATGTGCATATGGTAAGTCACTGTGTTTGCTGAGGACGTATGTACTTGTTGTCGGATATCAGAGAGTACAGCATTATACACGGATGGACGCCTTGGCCCTTATCTCTACTTTTCCATATCGTGATGAAAGACTCAACCGGGAGGAACTGTTCAAGATCGGTGTTGTAAGGGATGTAATTCGAATCGTACCATCGATCTCACATTCCACGTTTCCCGTCACACTCTCGATCTGGCACTTTGTCATCTCCAAGATATGCATATCGAACACACACACACACCCAGACACACTTAGAGTACCAACATCTGATAAACCATCGATGGTATCTCGGAACCGCACCAACGCTTGTATTGGGTGCTAATTAGCTCCTCATCGAAAGACGACCTAAGTTAGTCTAGACGCCTAAGCCTCGGGGAATTTTCTCAGCCATTCACCGTGCAGAGCTTGTCGTCGAGACCCCTGACAGGTCTACTTTGGTGGCCGCCACACTGTTTTTTGGCAGATCTCCAGGTTGGGCATCCACCAAGCCCAGCTGATCTTTATTAATCGTCTACTTGGTATTCCTCTCCCTATGTATATGTACCTCCAGCTTACTACCCAGCTTGTCACATCCATAATTACTTCTTTTTATATCCAACTACGCCCCCTCCCCCAACACATCAGAAACCCTCAACGATAGTGCAGGATTCATCACCACATCCTATCAGTCAGCAACTGACCGGCTTTTACTACTTGAAAAGTCAGACGGTGTCCACCTTACTCGACTGTTCAGGCATAAGAAGGCATCCTATCACATTCTCGATTCTCAGCGTCACATCGGAATCAGGACTGTTTTGGTCCTCCATCAGACGAAGCCGTGGCGGTCCTACAGAGATCCATATCGGCCACTGCACAGCCCTACTCTTGCAGCTATCGCCCCCCCGCCGTTACTGAAGCCCGAGCTGCCTGTAGTGACTCGGCCGGTGAGCACGGGGGCGGCCAGGGTGGGTATCGGCCAAGCAGCGCTCCCCCTGTTGACCCCTGGACTGGTGAGCAGCGAGAGATAGGCCAGAGGTGCAACCCAGATTCGGGACCCGGCGGTTCTGGAAACACACCGGAACACCCTTCGATGGAACAGGACCGGAGAAGGTCTCAGACTCAGCCCAGAACACCAACCGAAACGGGAACAATCCCATACGAGACAGGCTTACGGGGCGGTGCTGGCCGTGAGGTGGAAAACAGGCCACTAGGAGGCGCCGGTATCTTGCGGTCCAACGGCGACAGTTCTCAGCAACAATTACAACAACCGACTGGCCACAGGGCCGTAGAGACTCCGACCTTTCTCAATAATACCAATACCAAAAGCGAGGCCGCCTGGCCAGCCAGGAGAGTAAACACGAGTCCCCAAGCACACATTATTGCGTCTCAGGGGACTGGAGTGGGAGGACACGGTCAGACGACAGGCACGCCTTCCCCCGGCCCCTATTTACCACCACCATCGACGGGACCTTTATCGACAGGGCGTCCGCCTCTCGCAGGTCACTCTTTACCGGCAATAGCAGCAGAAAGACGTACCCTCTCCCCGAGACTACCACGTCTGACGAGCATTGGGCAGCCCGACCTTCGCTCACTGAATCCTCCTCCACCACAGCGACAGCATTTCCCGGGGGCACTCCCGCAGCCGCATCCAGTGGTACTGCCAGATACCACGGTACATCTACGGCCAGATCAGCAGTCACAACCGACGAGGGGATTACCCATGGCTCCGCAGCATTATGTCAGGGCTGGAGACCCTGGGGGGCGGCCACCGAACGGCATGACGCCTTTGCCATCAACAACAAGATCATTGTCTCCGCCCGGCCAGAACCAACCTTCACCCTCTCCACCACCCTTACCCAGACACAGAGTCCCTCCACAGCAGGTCCAAGCCGGATATCCACCGCAAAACTCGTACACCAACGGGACAACGCCGGCTACTAACGGGTGGGCTACGGGGCGTGCCAATGATTATACATCAGTGTACCATCCGGTAGGCGGCACCCGGCTCCCCTTGGCCGAAGGTCAAACCGCTCTCCGCCTCTCGACAGGAAACGGTATTGAGTTCATCGTCCCGGTAGACACTCATCAGGGCTCCCGCCAAGCGGACGAGAAGCGGCAGAGGAACGCGGGGGCATCGGCTAGGTTTCGCAAGAGGAAGAAGGAGAAAGAACTCCAGGAACGGCTAGAGCACCAACGGATGGAGAACCAGTACCGGGACCTGGAGGGCCGGATTCAACAGCTCGCGGCCGAACGCGACAGGATCGAGGCGGACCGCGAAAGGTTGCGGAATATCGTTCTCCACACGCCAGACATAAGCGAGCTCGCCTACCAAGCACCGCAGAGTACCGGCCCAGACCCGCGCAGCGGATCCAGGGGCGGCGCGTCGCCTGCTGATACTCTTGCTGCTGCTCCTGCCACCAGGGGTGCGAATGGCGTGAATGGGGCCAGTACCAACGGCTATGGGGCAGCGGATCCAGAGTCGGGCGAGCCACCATCCCAGCGGCGAAGGTTGACCGATCCGCATCCGCAAGTGGACTACTTCGCGACGCCTTTCAATACGAGCAACGGCAACAAAAATACCAATAATGCCAACAGTGCCTCGACACCCGAGCGCCTGCCCTCAATCTCAGCAAACGGGCTCCCGGGCTCGATGTCGCATCCCGGGACACCGTCCATGCATCCACCACAGCTGCCTCCCCTTCGACTAGGCACGCAGACGCCGCCGCCGGCTACGACAACAACTACTACTACGACGACACAACCACGGGCGCAGGCGCACCAGACGGTACACCGCGCGGCGACGATCGGGCACGAAACCGGATGGGCGTCCGAATACGATACTCGATGGATGCCGCGGAGGACAAGCTCTGCTGAGGGTGTACGTAGGTCTCCTCCGCAGGCGAGAGACGGGGAACAGCAGAGGTAATTGCTTTCTCGAATGAGAGGCCTCCCCACATGAATAAGAGAAGAAGAAAGGCGAGATAACTATCTTGTCTCGTTATTGCAAGTATATATAAATACCACAACATATTAATATCCTAATACCTACCCTCCCTATCCTGTCATCCTATCACTCACTTGTCTATTGTCCTGGGTGTGTACATATGCACTTAACGAATATTGGGGTAGTTGGACGACCCTCCTCAAACATTCACATACTTACTCATCCATACATACATACTTTTGACATTCAATCTGTCTCAAAAAGAAAAACTTTTCATCCTCGTCTCTGTCATTATCATATCGTGGGTCTCTGCTGTTTTTCTTGTCTTTAGCTTCTTGTTATTGCCCTCAATGTCGGAGTTTGGAGTTTTGGGATAGACAACTTGTGTGCAAACACAATAGATTTTGCTTTTTCCCCATTTCCCCGTTTCTCCTTTTCCCCTTTTCCCCCTTACCCCAAAATCCCCTTTTTGCTGCTTACCCCGCACCTGCCTTCCTCTACCTTTGCCCCTTTTCTGTTATCAACATGTATAGAGTTTAAAAGAAGTGTGTTATTAACATATAGACAAATGGCATTTTCTCAAGGGGGAGTAAATGCATTTATGTGCAAAAAAGAAAAAGTGAACAATGAAATATATAGATATATAAGTTTGTTTAAGTGTAAAGTGTAAACTATGTATTGCTTGTTGTTCGCTTGTTTGGTCGTCTTTTTCTCTCTTTCTCTCTTCCGCACACTTACAGGATATTAGTCAACTTGGACCACTACGCCCCTCTCACTCATCAATCATTTCTCTCTCTCTCATCACGTATATACACTATTTATTCACCCTGCTTATAGCAGCACATTATTCCTATCACTCTTGCATTTCTTTATCCCATATCCACTGCCCTCATCCCCTGCATGTTGAAACTTTGCCTAGATCCTACAACATATTATACAAATATTACATCATACTCTCTCCCACTATCTCCTTCACCATGTTTATTAATAACACATTTTCACAGTCGGGGTGAAAAAAAACTATGGTTTAAACGAGCGATAGAGCAGTAAGGTTTGGTTAGCATGTATTTTATATTATCCGCATGCTAAACTGTTTACAAATGAGTGGCTGTCTGCTTGTGTGCTACCTCCTCCTTGTTGCGGACGATAAGCTTTCAAAATCAAGTTTCAGGGTTTTAATGAGTGAGTGTATATGATAAGTTTGCGCGCCTTCAGGGTTTGAGGAAAGGGGGTGTTTTATTGGGTGGATGGGGAGGGGAATGGAGGATAGTGTGGTTGCTGGTGTGGTGTGTGGATTTGGAATCTCTTGTTGAAGAAAGAAAGAAGTCCTTTTGAGCGGGAGGGGTGGGATCCTTTCCGTCCGTGTTGAAAACCTAGTGTTTTTTTTGTTTTTTTTTTTTTTTTTTTGTGTTTCGCGGCTTAGAGCTGTGAACAGTGTATCCTTTTTGCAGGTTCAACCAATGTTGCCGAGTGCGAGAGGACGTTGCTCAAGGGGTGGAAATGATGGATCTGTCTATGTGCTTGGCGTGTTGGACAATGAGGTAGATACCCTAGGTAGGTTCATGTTTGTATCTGATGGCGCCACGCCGTCTAGGTAGGCATACGTATACGTCTCTGGATGTGAGTTCCTACTGTAGGCCCTTAGCGATCCAAATCAGTTCTATAACCCTGGGCTTCGAGGTAATCGGCAAACTTGGGCTTGCCCCTGCGGAGAGCCAATTGGTACGGCCGGTCGTATGGATCCTCAGCAAAGATCCACTTATGATCCCCTTTGGCTTCGGCTGCTTTTGCCCGCTTCGACCTTTGCGGCTGCACGGACGACCGCTTTGAGTATGGATTCCTTGTCCTGCTCAACAGCTAGATGAATTATACTCCTTTTGTCGTTTCGTATGTTCAGTTCTGGATTCTTCCTGAGGATAGCCCTCAACATAAGCAGGTTTGAATCTTCGACAGCCCTTTCGACTATGGTCCTGCCGTCCGCTACACGGAAATTCAGGTATTTAGGCTGCTTCTCAAAGACCTTCTTGAACACATCCACTCGGCCTGAGCAGACTGCGAGATACAGCGGCGGCATATCAGGATCGTACCCGCCTGCCTTCCAACCGTCGAGCAGCTCATCGCAGACATCTCCTGCAAAATACTCGACTCGGGGATCATTGAGCAACACCTTGATTAGTTCTGGATTCCCGTTCTTGGCTGCCAAAGACAAAGGCGTCATAGAATCGTTTCCCGGGAGTTCCACGCTTGCTTCCAGACGTAGGAGTACTTCAACTGTTTCAAGATTGCTGTCGTCGCAGGCGAACATCAGGGCCGTATATTGCTTCGCTCCGTTGCGTGTATCGATGTCCGCTCCTTTCGAGACGAGGCGCTCTGCGATAGCCAGTGACTTCTCGCGGTGTGTCTCGTCTTTAGATGCACGGATGGCCAGACACAGCGGCGTGAAACCCTGTGGGTCGTAAGCGTCCACATCCGACCCATGGTCAATCTCGCTTGAGGCCTAATCAAAGTCAAGAGCCTTAATGGCCTTGTGTAGCTCCGTATCGTCTCCTATCTCATATGATGCGTCTTCCTCGCCGGAGTTGTCCGTAGTTTCGGCGCCCTCGGGTTGAGCGTCACTCAGCTCAATGTCTGAGTCGGAGCCATTGCCGCCTGCGGACTGAGGGACAGATGACTCCGCTCGTCGTCTATGAGCGAGTTGGCTCATATCCCTGGCTGTGGCGTGACAAGTTGATATTAAGCTTGGAGGGAAGCAAGAAGTCGGAGTGTGGGTGTCTTTGTGTGAAATGCTGAGTCGGCGCTCTGTGTCAAGAAGCTAAGGTATTGAGTGATGTGTATCGGGAAGGGGCTGGCGGTGTCACAAGCGGCCCAATAGAGGCTGATATGGTAATATGGAAATGCTTGAGAGTGCGATGGAGCTTCGAAACTTTGGCGACGCTGGATAGTTCAGACAGGTTCTTATGGTGGGAAACATGCCCTCATTTTATATCCAAGAGCCAGCTTTCTTCTGAGCCTATTCTCCGCTGATAACCATGGATGAGCACATAGCTGCTGGGCTTTCCAAGGCCAAGTGCCATGTTCATGTTCGTAGATGCTTCCGGTTTTGGAATGTGTGCTATCTGCGAGTCTGGTATCAATACTAATCAGTTTCCATATCAACGGCGATTAGTAACCACCAGAAATGTAGTAACTACCAGGAATGCTAACAAAACCGCTCTAGGATGGTGCGGATGTCTATTTTAGAACGAGGCCGGGCTTGTTTTAGGGAGAGGAACGCCGCTCACAGTTGTTGGAATGAAGAGTCAACAGTCATGGTTGCGGATCTGAGAGCGAGGGACGAAAAATATCCCGGCTCTTCCCCGTTGAAGGCTCTTATTGGAAAGATGGCGGATATGTGACGTTGGCAACCATTGGAGACCATTTCCAGGTTTTTCGCCACCATAACAGAGTCAAGGCAGATGTTGACTCCTTTTCGAGTAACACGGAAACCTCAGGCATTCCAGATACCTCAGATGGTTGCATGGAAAAATGTGATTGATGGATGGGTACTCAGATCGAGGTTTATTCTCAAAAACGCGGCATAGCGGTAAGGCTCCTGGTCCCAGACTGTGAATGGACACATTCCCGACTCCTAAATCAGGAAAGAAACATTTCTCGGGGAAAAACTGCGCCGGGCGACCGACTGGCTGCCTGAGGAGCTGTTTGACATAAACAGACGTGGGCGCTAATTTCTGTAGGTACTGCTCGACGTAAGTTCTACACTCATGCAAGGTAGATTGTCTAGGGATACCCCATGCCGGAGCCTAGAGGTTGGTAAGTATGAAAACATACGCAGGTGGGGAAGGGGGCGAGGGGAATGTAAACAAATCGACACCGAATGGGTATTGTTGGAGATTCCTAGTATATCCCATTCCTTGCCGCCGCGAGGTCTGGAAAGGGGGATGGTAAAGAATGCAACCTTGATGCATGTCGTTGTTCACGGCCCTTTCATCTACCGGAAACATGGATCGATGAGAGAGAAGAAAGGGGCTAGAAAAGGGGGCGGCCGGCATGTGAACAGGGATAAACTGGACAGCATCATACCATCTGGACGAGCTCTCTATAGCACATACCTACTAGTTGGTAGTGTTGGTAAATAAAGCCGACGGATAGGATCACAGTAGACAAATCCAAGGGATAGCCCCAGGCACGCATGAATATTATACATAGGCTAGGGCGTGGTTCCCAGGTTTCTGGCAAGGCGGGCATATGCTATTTTGAGATGATGGAGATATTTGGAACGTCCTACTATTTGGCTCAGGGGGCACCGAGGTGCATTTTTTTCAACGCAAGGGGAATCCCTTGGGGGAGCACAAATTTGAGTAAAATGATGAGACAGCGCAACTTTCGTGTTTTATTGTGCACTCTACATACGTATCGAGATCGTGGGAGTGAGACCAAGGGTCATGGATTAAGTATTATTTTTCATTATTCCTATTGCATCTCGCGATGGATTCATATGTGGAGATCCCAGTATAATTATCTATAGCTATAGTCTGCTCGGGGGACTCAGACTCCTCATGCCACCACCACGCCAGTTACACAGCCTACAATACAAAAAATTCGTTTATTTCATTCATTGTTACCTAAATCCTGTAGATGCGCCAGTTAGCTGAGCCTCCCAGGTGATGTACGTATCATATGAGCGGCCTCTGGCCGCCTCATAATGTGCGTTCCATCTAAGTATATAATAAGGAAAAGATAGAACGAAAGAAAGAATAAAGCAATGGTCTCTTGGGTAGTCAAGTTTTGGATGTAAAACGAGTGTGTGTTATGAAAAAATCCTGGTAAAGGGAGAACAACTTCCCTCCGTTGATGACCGGCATCGGGTGAGAGTTTGTCAGGAAAAAAGAAAAGAAAGACAAGGAAATCAGGGATCTGCCACACTCAGGCCTGGTCACGCAACTTTCCCATATCTTGCTCTCGCTCGCTCTGAACATTCTCGCAGATCGGTTATTGAGCGTTTTCCTGCTCCAAAACCCATCGTTCGAACTTTGATATCGGTCCGTTGAGGGCAGGGGTGGCGAGGTGTTTCGGGTGCAGGAGTCTGCTCTGGATACCTTCGCGTGTTGTGAAGGAAAGCCGTGAGGGTGTGGGAGGTAACCATATGCTCAGTTGGTTGCCGGGTGGGAATTTCGAGGACAGGCAATGTGCGGCAGGGGGGTAACAGCCAAACCATAACTTAGTCAAACTGACCCCCTCACCATCCTTCAGTTAGCGATCATCCGGACTAATCGCCTTCTCCCCGCCAGTTGGGCGAGTCGGATCGCCTCTCCCCTCCCTTCGCCAGACTCACGTGTCCCGTCGATAAGCGCCAAGGCGGCATGGATGTCCGACACCACGTATTCACGGGGAAGAGGTGGACGGTGAGGAAGACGTCGTTTGAGAATCTTAGTAACTACATCATCGTGCGAATGCTGGACGGCAAGATAAAGAGGCGATAGGTCGTGAGAGTCCTTCGCAGTTGCGTCGGCGCCGGCGCCGGCGTCCATTAGTAGCGGAACGACCTCGGAATATCCCTTCCAACAGACATACGAGAACGGACAGAACTCGATGTCGCGGTCAGGGAAGAATGGGGGACCTTGGGTCCTGAATATATATCGCGTATGGAGGGCAGCTCCTGCCTCTAAGAGCAGCGATATGATCTTGAGCACAGCTTTGCGGAGATTGCGCCGTTGGAGGTACTCATATCTTCCGATGGCCATCCAGAGTGGTGGGAGGGTTCCCGGGTCGCCGCAAGTGTTCACATTTGCACCATCCTGGAGCAAAACCTCGACAAGTTTGTCATCGCCGTGTGCGCAAACGATTTGTAGCGCTGTGTAGTTTGGGCGATCGGTCTCTTCCCTAATTAACACTGCATTCGGGTTTGCGCCGAAATCTCGTACCAGCATCTTGCAGATCTCCGTCTTGTTGTGAGCGACTGCGTACAGAAGCGGTGTATAGGCTTCATCGTCTGGTATATCACAATAGGAAGGATATTTCAGACAGAGTTCTCTAACTTCTAGAGAGTTGTTTTCGTAAATGTTAAAATGTATTAGCCCGATTACGACACGTTTCTCAGAAACGTCTAGTTGCGGTGCTATTTGCGCGCCTTGTGACATATTGATGTCGAGAGAACTGGAGTGTTTTGATAAGGGCACGTCGTCTCTGGGAGTAAAAGAAAACAAGAAGGGCAATTTTCTGGAATCGGGGGGGGAGCAGCAGCAAGATACTGAGTTGGTGATCCTAAGGGTGCGGGCTGTAGAGGAAGATAGACAGTAGACGGTAGACGGTAATCATAAACACAAATGGAAGAGAAAAAGAGACGACTGACACGCAAGGGTACAGCTTTAATATTTATAGGCATATTTGTTATTCTTCTGCTGCCGCTGTAGTTTGAAGAAAATCTCGGGATAACAACAAGCCCATGACTTTCCTAATCGGGTTTGAGAATAACAATAAGTTTCATAGCTCCTGCTCGGGCAGGCTGCTGCTGGGTTGTGTGACCTGCAATGTTGACAGTTTTGTTTGTTATGAACTGAAACACATCTGCTGCCTTCTGAGCCTATCATCCCCTCTCTAGCAGGGCGGAATAATGCAGACCAAGATTGTCGAATAACATTGCACTTGCGGTACTTTGATGTGTGAATGTTATTGCCAAAATTCAGCTTTCATGTAATGCACCGCTTGGCTCTACCTTTTAGGACCATTGTTTGTATTATATTTACATCTTTCCACTGCATCCACACGTGGGTTCTATGTAAACATAACTAAGGTTTAGCTAAGCAACATAGTACTTATATTGTATGACTGCTACATAAATTTTTTTATCCCAAACGAAGGTAAGTCCTTCCTTGTTAAAGAAAGCTGTGAAGAGAGAGATTGTGAATGGTGTGGTGTGGTGTGTGTAAAGAAATCAGTGCTTGAACAGGGGGCTTTTTCGGTTGTTTGAGGAGTGTTGGAACGTGGGGACGGAAAATTAAAAAAAAAGTAAGGAAATGATGAGATGGCGACGTCGTGTGCTCAGAAGGACTCGCCATAGCCGAACACTTGAGACTCTGAAGAAATCAAGCGCGCGTGGTGATCTCTCCCGCTTTGGAATCTTATTCGGATGATTCATCATCCAGACTCTCGGGACTCGAATCA
Organism: Xylariaceae sp. FL0594; assembly: GCA_022385605.1. Taxonomy (NCBI): domain Eukaryota; kingdom Fungi; phylum Ascomycota; class Sordariomycetes; order Xylariales; family Xylariaceae; species Xylariaceae sp. FL0594. The sequence continues at coordinate 39,252 of MU280937.1, forward strand.
CATAGCTTTGACTCGATCAAACTTGCTAGCGCTTGGTTGCCCGAATTCAAAGCCAGTTCCAGAATTATGTTTTCCTTTTCCTTATTGACATAGTCCACGCGCGCGCCGTGTTCCACGAGAACGAATGCCGATTCGTAGCTATCTCCCTCATCGAGGGCATCTTTTTCGACAGCTAGTTGCAGTGGTCTCTTGCCGTCTTCCATTTCCCCCTCTAGTATCTCTACATCCGTCATGTCTGCCTCTTCGACAAGGTGGTCGAGTACATCGGCACGTAATGCATTGGCGGCGTAATGAAGCGGCGTGGTTGTTCTGCCTTTGTTGACTTTGGCTTCCCTCCACCCCCCCAAACGCCTCTGCAGCGTCTTTACCTCTCAAGCAATAATCCTCTTTATTTCTTTCTTCGAGTAAGCGCGCCACTACGTTCATGTGTCCATGGCGAGATGCCAGTCTCAGCCCCTCCAGACCTCTCTTGCGCCACCTTTTACCATGAATTGTCATGAGGACAACTGCTTGGTCTATGCCGTGAGCGCAGGCATACTTCCAGGCCGTATCCTTGCCATCCTCGCTCGTAGAATTGATACTGGCACCCTTTACCAAGAGGCGTGTTATCATTCCTTCGTAGGTTTGACTCTTTTCTTCATCACCCGCTTTGGACACGGCCAGATATAGCGGCTTGAGTTGCCCCGATGCAGAAGCGTTCACATGTTTCCTCTTGCAGCGCGATAGCAAGATGTTGAATAGTGGTAACTTGCCTATCTCGATGGCCCAGTGCAACGCCGTGTGCCCTCTGCCTTTCATGGCATTGATATTCGCTCCCTTATCGAGGAGCAAAACCACGACGTCTATTCGGTTGTGCTCGGCAGCGAACGTGAGAGCTGTTCTACCTTGTAGGTCTGTTGCGTCTACCCAGACGCCCCTTTTCTCTATCAGTAACTCGACCCACTCGAATTTGCCATCCGTGGCCGCTTGATGGATGGGATACCTTTCTTCGAGAAGGCCGCGTGGGTCCATCGTTCCTGGAGTGCTGTAGATCTTGTAGCGTAAAGGGAGCGGGAGGAAAGGCGACGATGCGATGCGATGCGATGCGACGCGCGACGGGATAAACGAGTTGCGGGATGGGTACGTCGGTGTGAGGAAGAAAGAAGAAGCAAGAAGATGGAAAATGGAAGGGACGTGGTGACATGAGACTATTCGAGTCCTTCCTGTATATCAAAGCACGGAATAGAGGCAAGCTTTATAGACGTTCCCTTGGGTGCGTACCTGAGTGTTATGTGTTGGTTTATTATGTGTTATTTTTTTTATTTCTTTACCTAGGGTGACCAAAACAAAGCCAACGAATAAAAATAACAAATTACATAGGTTCAGCGTTAGTCCTGCGCATGTGTCACCACACCACACTTTTTCACAATCCACTGGCTCCCATGATTTCCCAAAGAGCATTCCGTACTAGCGCTTATTTTTAGATTTTCATATCCTTTAGAATGTGTTTTCCGTTTTACGTATGGGTGCCTCGGTTACCGGTACATTCCACGATCTCAAGCACGCTGATGCAAGGGGGAGGAATGCAAGGTACTGTAATCCGGGTTGTTGGAATTTCGGCCATGCAGAAATCCAGGTATTCACCCGCCGGATCCAATACATGAAAGAGGTACCTAGGGATGTTGGTTGTGGCACCTATACGCCTCTACATTACCTCGAGGGGAGGGTTTCCTGTGACGGTCACCGAGACGGTTACTAGCTGCTATAACCACTCAAAATCGGAGACGGTCAGGTAACTTGTTTAAAGCTAAAATACTGTTGGCCTTGAGATTATCCTAAGGCTTAGCAACGGTTTTTAGACCGTAACTGTCAAGGGCAAAAAAGGCAGAAATTGAAAAAACAAACTGTTACCTGCTGTTACTTACTGTTACCTGCTGTTACTTACTGTTACCTACTACCTACTGTATTACTTACTGTATTATATACTGTATTAGGTTACATAGTAGTATACTATACAACTACTATGTAGATATTTTATTTTTATATAAGCGTATATGCTTTTTCATAAAAGGTAAGCTTTGGATTGTATGGATTTTAACGAGTGTTATTGGTAGGTTTGTTTTGATAAAAAAAGGGCGGTAGAGCTGTGACACGGAACGTAACGAGAGAGACCGTACATGGTCTAGTGTGGTGTGTGTAAGGAAAGAGTGCTAGATCAGGGGCTTTCTTGTTGCTTGAATGAGCGTCGTAGAGTGTGATAACATGGTAGGAGTAAGAAAATGGCGAGATGACGGCGTCGTGCTTCCAGAAGGACTCGCAACAGTAGAGTACTCGGGCTGATGTAACAACCCATTCTAGGACCTGGGAGACCTCATCACCGGCCCAAATAGATTCTGATGGCTCTTCACCCGGCTCTTCACTACCCGCCTGTCCTGGATTGTAGCTGCCTAGGTTGAATCAATGGGGATCCTCTTCATTCGCGCTCTCACGGTTTATCTAAGTCACCCTCTGGTGGTCTAGTGTCTGGTATGATGTCGAGCAGAGAGTAGAGTTCTTTGTGATATTCCTTCAAAGAGCTCAGTAGTGTGTTGCGTCCATCTTTGACATATATATCGACGCTCGCGCCGTGATCCAGGAGAAGTCTGACCATCTCGATGTCGCAATTTTCGACAGCTTTTTTTAGTAGGGGCACATCTCTAAGCGCGCCTTTACGTGTCTTCGGATCCAGACCGTCGAAATACCTGTCCACGCTCGCACCGTATTTCAGGAGAAGGCTGGCCATCTCGGTGTCCTGGGCATCGACGGCCATCTCTAATAAGGTCATATCTCTTGCCATGTCTTCATTCAATATCGATTTCGAGCCATCGGGCACCTCTTTGAGAAAGACTTCGGCTACATCCAGGCGATCTCCGTTGACCGCATAGAACAGCGGCGTATGGGTAGCGTCAGTGGCGTCATCGCCTGCGCGGATTAGCTCATCAGAACCCTTCCTCAGCTCCTCAACCACCACCTCGGTGGCCTTCATATTTTCCGAATCATGCTTGAGTAGGCAGTTGACTATGTATAATTGCTTATGCCGGGCAGCCAGCGCGAGGGGACTCATCCCATCCGGTCCCGTGAAACTTGTGTCTGCGTGATGGTCCAGTAGGAGCTCAACCGCATCGTCAAGTCCTTTAATGCAGGCGTAGACCAAGGCCGTTTGACTGCCATCCTCGTTCTTTGAATTGACATCGGCACCATGTTCTAGGAGTGACTCTGCGATTCTGCACGCTTCGTCGTCGTCTTTTAATTCTGCGCCTCGGACGAGGGCCATATATAGCGGTTGGCCGTACCCCGGCGCGTAATCGTTCACATCTAGCGACCTGTCCCTCGATAGGAACAGGCGAACAAGGTAATCGTTGAGAGTTTCGATGGCACAGTGCAGCAATGTGCGGTTTTGGCCCATATCCGCGCCGTTATCCTGTAATACCTTGCAGACGTCCGCTTGGCTGTAATGGATAGCGAGCATGAGAGGTGTGCGGTTTTGAGCGTCCCTGGCATTGATATTCGCGCCGTTATCTAGTAACACCTGGCAGGCGTCCCGATGGCCATGCGAGGCACCGAGCATGAGAGCTGTGTCGTTATTGTCTCGTTCGTCTACATCGACACCCCTATTTCCTATGAGGTACTTGATTTGATCGACATCGCCATCCTCGGTCGCGTCGTGGATGGTCACCATGAGCTCCCCTGATTCGGGGTCGTCGTGCTGGGCCATCGCTTCATGGAGCGCTATCGATCTCTTGTGAAAAAGCGGGTAGGGGTGCTATGCAAGTGGGAAGATGGGAGGGAAAATGAGATGGAAAATGGAAGGGGAAATGAGGCAAAGGGCTCGTGAGTACCCCAGATAAAGTTGTCACGAGGAGAGGGCCCAAAAATCAAGTCGATGATGTAGGTAGAACTTGGTGATAATGTGGCTGCTCGAGCACGATCTCTATATCAAAGCAATAAGTCGTAGATGTTGAGTGGAAAAGGCTCCGGGCTCATAACCTGTTGAAATGAAGGGTATATGAGAATTGATTGATTGACTGAACTGACTGGCAGTGAGGTGGGTGAGGCCCAGACTAATATACACGAGTGAGGTTGACGCCCAGGTGCAGTACATGCTATGTCACCTTGACCTTGTCCTTCAACAGTAGAAAGCTTTATAGACAGTCTCTTACAGCACGTACGTACCTAAAGGTTGCGTACGTGCTTGCTTTTCTCTTACTTCCCCATTTTTCCCCGGTGCGAAAAAAAACAACGAATAAGCTCACAGTAGGTGAATTACCAAGGTCACGCACTACGCCCCTACGAGTATACAGTCCCCCTGGTTCCCACGTTTTCCCAAAGTGCATTCCATACCAGCGCTTATTTTTAGATTTTCAATATCCTGTAGAATGTGTGTATGTTTTACATAGGGGGTGCCTCGGTACATTGAGATGGAACGCACATTATGAGGCGGCCAGAGACCGCTTATATGATACGTACATCACCTAGAAGGCTTAGATAACTGGCGCATCTACAGGATTTAGATAACAATAAGAAAAACTAACGAATTCCTCGTATTGTAAGCTGTATAACTGGCGTAGTAGTGGCATAAAGAGAGTAAGTCCTCCGAGCAGACTATAGCTATAGATACATTACACTGGAATTTCCACATATAAATCCATCGCGAGATGCAATAAAAAGAAGAAAAAATAACACTTAATCCATGAACCCTTGGTCTCACTCCCACGATCTCAACATAGGGAGTGCTTCGGTATGTTGCACGACTTATCACGGTATCTGATGCAAGGGGGGTAAAATCAAGGTGTTTAAATCTAGCCTGTCGGAATTTCAAAAATGCAAAACTACTCTACATGAGGTTCAAATATGAACGGGGTACCTAGGGATGTTGTGGCATTTACACACCTCCATGGGTGAGTACTGGGAAGAAAATGCCAATACAGATGCAGCCTGTAACTGCCCATACCAAGCACCTCACAGATAAGGTCAGCACCTGCATTCCTATGTAATATAGATGAGAATGATTGAAATTGATGGATTCCATATGTACCGAGGGTAAAGAGAAGGGATAGGGTCTTAGTCTTCTCTTGACGGCAGTCTATTTAAAGATACCTATTCAAACTGCATGACCACCGATGCGACGGTTACATGCAACAAGCCGAAAAAAATGCAAAATTCGAACTGACGCCCTGACTCATTGTGCCCGGGCTCAGGGGACAACAGCGGATTTTGTGACAATTTCGGCAACAAAATAAATGAAATGCATGGACAAATGAATGAAATTAATAAATTTTTCGAGTCTTATAACAGTACGTGGCATCCCATTACAAGCATGAGGAGTCAAGTCTGCCTTCAGATCCCAAAACTGAATGACTACGTAAACCCTCGATGCATGCAACAAAACCTCATATACAATAAACCGAATTCCTACCCCTGAACCCCTTACTCCCCACGGGCCACAGTCTTTAACTGTACCATGTTAGGTTCCGGGATATTTCCGCCGCCGATGTTACACACCGTGTCTCCTTGAGTACCTGCGCAAAATCCATTTTGCCCAAGTGACAAGCCAACTGATAGGGCGTGTATCGAGGGTGCTGCTTCATTGGCGCGTCCTTGGGAGCTCTTTTCTGGAGCACCATCTTCAACACCTTGATATGGTTCTGTTCGACAGCTAGGTGTAGGATAGTCTTCCCGTGTATGTCGTAGCTGTTGACATCAGCCCCACATCTGAGGAGGCTCTCGACAATGGCGATGTTCGAATTCGAAACGGCCTTCTCCAGCGGCGTCCAGCCTGTTGCCGTTTTCACGTTTATGAACGGTTTACAGTCCACAAGGACCCAAGCGAAAATGACCGTGCGGTCCGCGTATACCGCGTAGTGCAGAGGCGTAAGTTGACCGGGACGTTTGTCATTGTAGACGGCAGTCTCAAGTATCTTGGCGACCTTGATGGATGTTGCGACCTTCTCCTCTGGCTTTGCCTGGCCGAACACGTAATCAAGCAATTGCTTGACCATGTCTGCACTCTTGTGGTGGACTGCCCACTCAAGAGGTGAAGCCTGGCCACCAATGGGTCTGAGAAGTGGATCGACACGGAAATTTAACAGTAGGCTGACCACGTCGTTGAACTGCGAAGCGCAGGCAAAACTTAAGGCCGTGTGGCCGGTTGTCTCGTCCGTTGAATCGATGTCGCCATAGAAAAAAATTAGGCAATCCTGTATTTTCTCCAAAGCTTCGTGACGCTGGGCAGGGCTTATTGCATTGCCGTAATTGACCACGGTCCTAAACAGCACGGCCGGGCCTCTGGGATGAGCCGTGAACTCTTGCCTCGGATATCTGTGAATGCTCTCTCTTCTAGACATATTGGCTGAGTGAGACTGAGAAAATCTGAAGTGCGAGGCTGATTTGATTCTTCGTGAAGTAGATTGAAAGGTGTGGCGGCTGCTAAAGAGGACCAAAAGGGATGATGAAAGGGTGTAGTAGGGGTAGCGAGTTCGATGGGAGACAAAATCGGAATGCAGAGCAATTGGCGTGGCATCTGAACGAACTCAACAGGTTTATATAAGAGACGAGAAGAGGAGGAGAGCGCTGCTCAAGGTCTGTCCCTACGCCCTGCCTGTATTGACGATGCATCGCGGGCAAACGATCCCATGACTACATACTTGGAAACGAGTGAGGCAGTGACTGGCTCTGTGAGAACCTCAAGCGACGGGCGTATTGTCTACCTATCAAGTGCGGCCTGCTTGTTTATATCGGGATAGAAAATACATCAACAGGATACGCCCGGTGGCGTCCTGAGCATGTCATTTCGCGCTGTGGCAGGGCGGAAGTGAATGTTAAGCAAAGTTTGTCGAGACCATCAAGATATATAGTCACTTGCTAGGTAAGAAGCACTTTCAGCCTCTGCAGAGACCACCGTATATTGACGGCGCGCTAGGTGGAACGCATGTCCAGATGGTGTTGTCAGATTTTACCGAAATCTTACACGGGTGTTGGCAGAGTAGGGAAAGGCTGAGGCTGCGGCTCAACTTTTGCAAGACATACGGGCTAACCGGCCGGGGCAGCTAGAGAAAACAAAGACAGACAACAACACGTGTGTTGTGTTAACTATGGAAGGGCGTATGTCCGGCTAGACCCCGCCGAAGGATTCAAGTGGATGTTGTTATTCTTGGTGACAGGGCGTGGTAGAGTCCCTCCCACCACTCGCCATAAATGGCTGGGAAAGCATACATAGAACAAACAATGGACAAAACACTACAGACGAGGGTCACGTGTTCCAGAACGACTATAGAGGTCTACAAAATCGCCCGGGGAAAGTAGCTCCTTGGATTGTGTGAACCAGAGATAAAGTGGCTGCCAAATCCGGGGGGGGGGGGGGGTGAAAGCCGACATTGTTCCAAGGTTGTTCTTCGAGGAAAGCACGCTAGCACAGGGAGGCCTCTAATTCTGGATTGAGGGATGGGTGCCTGTGTACTTACCAAATACTGCACGTCATGGTTACATGTGCAAGGGAGAACGCAGGGAGGAAGGCGATCCTTGGGCGGTTAGGTTGAGGAAAGGGCCACCGTACAAGGTATGCTAGGAGTTGCTGGTGGCGTATCGATGTCCTGATGGGAGTAGAAGTAAAACAAAATAAGCAAACAAACAAACAGGTAGAGGGGCTGTAAATACCAGGTACGGTTTCGTTCCAAGTATGTTTTTTTTTGTATCCCTGGTCCTCCCTTGCACTGGAGCGGGAAGACTCAGTAAGGGGTAAACAATCCAAATCGGGTGCCTGCTCTACCAATCAGATGTCAAATCATAACCCCCCGGGTCTGTTCATTCGATAACAGCTCCCTCTTCAGTCAAGACTTGATGACTGTCATACCTTCTTCAAAGGTACATGTAGGTACTTGTCTGGTGGGGGAAGTTGCGTTTAGGTACCTAAATTGGTGAGTACCTTCCTGCCAGAGTCATTTGCCACAACATGTACCACCAGGCAGCTTGCAGCTGCCCACTCACCGACCTTGCGGTCAATAGTAATAGAATTAAAAAACAATTTGTGAAAAAGATGTAAGAGATGTACATGTCTACTGTACATAGTATCGACTAGCATAACCCCCCTTGCCATGAGCACTTGTAGCTATCATTCGGGCCTATGTATGTAGCTCTCGGGATACACTGTCAGACAGTAGTATGTATGTCCATTACTAAGTAGGTACCTGCATGTGGTCTATCCTTCCTCTCCTTGCACAACTTCTACATGCCTACTAGGGAGTGTAGTGTGACATAGCTCCTACCCTGGCGCATGGGCAGGTTCAGCTGGTAGTCGGGGGACACCCCTGCGACTTCCTCATGTACATCAAGGGAGGCTTGTTGTTGAAAATATAGCATTACATTCACAGGGAGAGTGTTTCGGATGTGCCGTAGTTCTACACATTCTACGGGTCAAAATGAATGTTCTTCTCACTGCCGCCCCCTGCGTTTGAGCAATAGCACATCCAGCCCAGTAACTTCGAATGCCCATGTGTATTGGATCTTCTCTTTGTTTACCCTCTCAGTGTCCACTCATTTCATCTCTCGTGTTATGCAGAGAATCAAGCCGTAATGATACAGAACTCTGGGCCGACCAATGCCCCTTCCCCTCCCCACTTACGCCCATGCTCATGAGACAGGCAGCAACATTCCTGTTGTTGTTATTATTGCTGACGAACACGGGCGTATTATTCCGGGTGGCGGGGATAAATGATATTTGTTATTGTTACTGCTCGTATCGCAAGATCATCCCCGTCATACGTCCTTGCCTAGACTGGTTACCTGTGTCTGGCTGTTTGTTTGGATGGCAGCACTGGGTATGGGTCTCCCGTGCTTACTGGCCTATCAACCAGACGCCCTTGGTCTCTCTTGAGACACCACAACAGATACAGGGCCCGTGAGCTCCGGGGACGTGAGTGTACTTGGAATGTTACACGAAGAATGACAGGTGTATATATTATCAGGGCGTATAGTTCACCTCACGGCTGTTGGACCTCTCTCTCATCTTGAAAATAAGCCTCCCTTTACTGTTCAATCCTACCTTCAGAACCTCTTGCGTTCCCTAGCCCTTGTTCGCCAAAAAAGCGAGCACCCTTTCCTTTCAACGCCCTCGCCCGACCGCATCTCCTTCGCATCAGAGGCGTCCATCGCCTCATCATTCCACTCCACTTGACCTTTCGCTTGACAGTTGCCGTCGTATTTGGACTGTCTTCGCTTTTGCCTACAAACAGGCTGAGACGCATGCACAGTCAACAAAGCTCGTGCCACCGAGCAAGCCCAGCACTCGTAGCCTGCAGCTTTCCCCCCACAGCCGACATTACTAGACTTCCAGCTGTATCGTCGTCGTGCGCATCCGAAAGTGAAGCCCATGGTGACGAAGCAGTTGCCATGGTGGATACTCATCCCCTTGTCTTGGCCACTCCAATTGTTGTCCAAAGCTCTCACACGGGCACTGGCTGTGGAGATTTGGAGCCTGATACTACCACATTTCCCCCCAGCGGAACCGCAGATGACAACCATGATGAGCTTAGCGCTGGAGAGCTCCGCGACCTTGGAGAGAAGGAACACGGGAATAAGAACGAATACATAGATAAGTTGATGAAATACAAGGGCTTGAAAAGCCTCAAGCAGCATTTTCTGCAAGTCGAGGCGCTCGTCCACGGCAGCGGCAAAGAGAAGATAAGCCTCAAGAATGAGTGCTTCAACGCCGTATTCCCAGGAATCTATGGCAAGTTGGTTCGCTTTACTTTCTTCTGTGGTCGAGCTTACGTGTTGGAGTCTAATACCCCTGACCAGGTGACCTCGAGGTTGACATTGCCCGGATTTATGGTGACTTCCTCCACAGCTTGAAAGTCTTCCCACATCAGGAATGGGTTCGCGAGGAACTTGATATAATTCCTGACGCCAGAGCGCCGTCTTCGAGCTGGATCAAATCCCGCATCAAGCAAATGCTCGAGGACAGTGACCGTTGTGGAATCCTGATCATCAAGAACAATGGATTTCAACCTCAAATGTCCAGCAAAGAGCGTAGAGAGTGGCGAGAAATTGTTACGCTCTTGGAGGATAATATGCAAAGACTCGCTGTAGTATTTGTTGGCTTTGCCGACATCATGAGCGCCGTCCATTCAGAGGCATGGAAACGCATTAGTGATCTCCAGCATGACGGTCACTGTGACAAATGCCACCCCGTGGAGTTCAACAATACTCCTACGGATACTCGATCATTTCCCTCGAAGACGATTCAGGCCATACTCCAGTACTCGCTGGAGTATAGAATAGGAGATGGGCCCCAATTCTCACTTCACGAAATCGACGGCTTTCAAAAGGCCAAGGAGACCCCTCCTGTCGACGAGATCCACAAGAAGTTTGGCCGTATAGTCCCGTACGTGTTCGACTTTCAGGATGCGAGGGAGGACTACATACGTCACTTGTTTCGCAAGCAACTGTCTAAGATACCGGTCTCGAAACACTACCCCTACCGGGTCTATAATAAGATGAAGGTCGAAGGCGGGCTGGAGGGTTCCATCGTCGACCAGATCATCAACCATATATTAGCATGTCACTCCTCAGAAGCCTCTGTCAATGCTAAGTCTCTTCAGTTGCACATCGCGAGATACCTGCACTGTGCACTGAAGAGGCAGTCGTGCCGCTTGAAGAAAGAACAGTGTGAGGGTGGAAATCATGACCGCTATTACTTGACGCAGGACGACTTAATCTTGCGCAAACCAGAACCCTCGAAGGAGGTGAATAAGTTGTTGGGCGAAATAACAGGCTTGCTTGGCCTGAATGATGTGAAGAAGAAAATCACAGAACTGGTCGAAGGCCACTACGAAAGAACGCCAGACATTCTCCCTGATAGCGCTACTTTATGTGACGTGTTCTATGGAGAGGAAGGTACTGGACGAAAAACAGTTGCTCCCAACTACGGGGATATTGTAGCTCACCTGGGTGGTTTGAGCAAAGATCATGGTATGGCGTTCCAAACCCGCGCATCCCACTGCTGACTTACAACGTTAACATCATGGCGAAGAGATTTACAATGCCTGTCGCTACGAGTCTGAGAAAACAGTGAATGCAAATCTCTGGAGCTCGCGTGGGCGAGTGTTGATAGTGTATGACGCACACTTGCTCGAAGAAGACAAGATAGACCTCTTGTTGGAAGCTCAGGAGACGCAACATGACAACCGGCGCATTATTCTTATCTGGGACAAATATAAAGGGGAAAGCCTCCCCACGAAGGTTTCAAGGCAACACGTCTTCAATTTCTCCAAGTATACCATTGACGAGCTGAAACTAATCGTGAAATCCAAGCTGAATTTCCTTTACCCAAAAGTACCTTATGACGACGGAAGTCTTAACGCTGCTGCTCAAGCACAGAGTCAAAAAGGGACACGGGAATTGGATGAAATGCTGAGGTTTGCGACAAGGAGCTACAAAAAGAGGTTGTCGGAGAATCTCGCTGGCTGCTCGGGTCGCGAGTATCGACTGGAGGAACTAGACATCAACATTGGCGTCTACGGCGTTTCCAAGAGCACGGATGACATCCTCAAGGGCAAGGTTAAAGAAGGAGTCAGGGAACAATTTGAGTTTCTGATAATGCGTCTACGTGCGGCACGGGACTCCTCCGAAGTCCCAAGCTGGTTTCTTTTTCATGGTCACAGAGGTATGTCACAGAAAACTCACCGGGCTTCAATAATAAAATCTATGAGGAGGAGATTTGTTGTATCCGGCTTCAAAATCTCCGCAGGCTAACGAAATCGTGTAACAACCTAGCGACGGGAAAAGTCAAAGTTGCAACTGCTCTGGCTGGGAAATTCAAAAGATTTGAGCACATAGCAGAGAACAAAGTTGTGGAGTTGTCTGTCACGGATTTCGCGCAGAACGATGCCGGCGAACTTGCTGACGACGCCAAATCGAAGATCCAGGGAGCAGCCGGATGCCTACTATTCCTCGATAATGCGTTGAGTTTGCTTAATAAGCCGCACAGCGGTCAAATTGTGAGCGAACTTGTCAAGCTGAACTCTCAGAAGAAGAGAACCGCTGTCATTCTGGCAGATGACGAAGAAGGTCTGGGTAGGGTCAAAAAGTTGAAGGGACTCTCCAGGATCTCGTTTAGTGACATGTTGTTCCGAGTTATTTGGTCACCGAACAGTTGTTGAGGCGAGACAACGCAATGTACTTGCTACAATAAAAATTGGCCTAAGAGCTAGTTTATGATTTTAACTGTTTCCGGGTCTGAGAATCGAACAACATCTTTGAACGCTTATGTGTTCTAGAGCAGTATCAACAGAGTGGGTTTAGAGAGGCTAAAGCAGATCAGATTAATCTAGAGTATCGCGTGTTGCCTTTAATGGAGAAGGCACACACACACACACATACACACACACATACATATTTATTTATCCGGTTTGTCAATGCGGAGATTGAGACCTTGCTGGATACTTCTGTTTTCTATAACTGCCTACTCAGTAGACGAACCTACTGTTTACAAGTCCCATACGGCAGGAGACTTATATCGGACAGATAAACAAACATATTCTGATCTATCGATAGATCAATAACATCCTTTAACGAAGGAAATCTCAACACCCTCTCCTCTCTCCCCTTCTCCTCCTCCTCTTTCACCTTCGCCCTACTCCCTCCTGCCCTCCTTCCTCGAGACAGCACCAGCACCATCCTCGCTCCTCTTCTCCTCAGCATCAACATCCATGACCGATCTCACGGACCCTGTTTCCGCCCTTTGCGCCTTTTCCACATCCACATCCCCATTCGCACTCCCATTACTACCCTCAACCCTCTTCCCAGCCCTCGCGGCCGTATCAATGAGCCCGTACCGCAAAGCCTCCTGCTCGACCTCCTCGGCGCTCAACAGAGGCAGAGAGTGCGCGGCGCGCACATACGACATGTTCTCCACGTTGCCCTTGGCGAAGATGATGTCGATCTCCTCGAGGGACCGGCGCGCCGTCTCCGGGTAGAAGAAATAGATGATGGGGATGAAGGTCGCGTTCAGCACGGCGAAGAAGAGGAACGTGCCCCATCCGATGTGCGAGACGAGGACGGGGGTGATGAGGACGACTGTTTGACAGAAGGGGGTGGTTAGTTAGGGGATTAGAAAAATATGGAAAGAGGAAGGATTGAAGGGAGGTGGAAATGGGAAAAGGAATAATCAAGGGGTTGGGTTGGGTGATGAGAGATATGGTGGGAGTAAGGGGTAGGGGGTAAGGGTAAGCACGTAGTCGTGCGTCGCACGTGATGTGATGACGGGGCCTGCCGTTGGGGTTGCCGGTGTCGGGGATAGGAGATGGATGCGTGTAACATGACGGATAGGGACATGACGGATAGGGGATTGGCGGGGTAGAGGTCGATTTGGATCGCGAATGACCGACCCCTCCAAGAGCAAGTACAGCGAGACAAAGGGTAGAATGAGACATGAAACAGAAGAAGACACGGAATGGAAATTGTTTTCAACTTACCGAAGAAGTTAAATAGCCAGTTCGTGCACGTCGACACGGCGTTCGCTTTGGCGCGTGTCATGATGGGGTTGATCTCAGCGGGGTATCTGTTCACCGAACAATCAGTAATCGATTCGCATTCTCACTTGATGCATCCTTGCTGCCTCTTCTCGTCGAAACGTATTGATTGATCTCTTGGCAGGTGACAAACAGACGTTTATGAGAATGGTGGATGAATGAGAGGGGAACGGAACTCACAGCCATGGGAGTGGCAGCCAGGTGGCACCAAAGCTGGCAATGTACGTGAAGAGCGCGACGCAGGCGCCGATGGCGGCTGACTGGGTGTGCGGGATCAGCGATGCGAAGGCGAGGACCATGGACAGGCCCTGGCCGACGGTGCCCCAGAGGAAGAGCTTGCGACGGCCGACGCGCTCGATGAGGAACCATGATACCGTGGCCTATTTTCATGATTATTAGTAACTTAGTATCGCGAACAGACAGCTGGCTTTGTGAAGGAGACTCTTTGGTCGGAAGAGACGTACTAGAGGTGAGACAGGTTAGTATCGACACATAAGAGGAGTGAAAGGAAGGAATGGAGTGGAGGTGAGTTTACCAAATAAGGAGTACACGATAGTGTTGACGCCGCCCAGAAGCAAGGCCTTGTTATGGTCGCCGGGCGTGATGAACGTCTCGCACAGGATGGGGAAGAAGTAGATGACGGCGTTACAACCTCCGACCTAGCATTCCAATCCATCATCAGCAAAACTCTCAGCAACATAGAAGAGAGAAAAGAGAATGAACACACCTGCTGCATCAACTGACTACTAGCACCGATAAGCATGCGCCTGAAATGCTGCGTCTTGCCATTGGTGAGGAGGGCCTTGTACGGGGTGCTCTTTCCTCCAAAAACACCCGAGGCGCGGATGGAGTCGAGGATGACGTCGCGCTCGACGGCCGTCTCGTGTCCGTCGACCTCGTAGCCGCGGATGGCGGCGATGACCCTGTCGGCGTCCTCGTAGCGCTCGTGTGTGAGAAGCCATCTGGGCGACTCGGGGAGCCAGATCATAGCGGTCGAGATGATGATGCCGAAGACGACTTGGAAGGCGATGGGGAAGCGCCAGACGAGATCGGGTGGGCCGTAAGAGGTTCCGTAGTCGATCCAGTACGCGATCAATGTCCCGAAGGCGATGATGCCGCCCTGGATGCAGATGAGAAGGCCCCTGTTGGACGTCTTGCTGCACTCGGCTGTCATTCGTTTCGTTCACTTGTCAGCGATGACGACTGTCTTTGACATATGGGCGAGAGGATGCAAAAATGCAGCATAATCATTTAGGTTACTCACCTTGATACGTCGGGATAGTAGAAGTGTTAATCCCATTCCCCACGCCCGTGACGATGCGGCCGATGATGAAGTGCGCGAGCGACGACTTGCCCTTGTAAGGGGTGCACTGGATGACGGCGCCGACGATCATGATGAGGCCGCCGGCGATGATGGCGCGCCTACGTCCCAGCTGGTCGCCGACCATTAGGATGAACATGGCGCCCATCAGGCAGCCGATCTCGTAGATGGCTGTCACGAGGCCCTGGATCGTGCTGTTGTCGCGCGTCTCCTCGATCACGTCGGCGAAGGCCGGGGCCGTGATGATGCCGCTCATCACGCCCTGGTCGTACCCGAAGAGCAGGAAGCCGGTCGTGCAGACGGCCGAGACGGCGAGCGAGAGCGGGCGGCCGCTCAGGCCCATGAAGCTTGGTGGTGCCATGTTTTTTTTTTCTTTTCTTATCTTTCTCTGTTCTGTGATAAAAATGTCGTTTATCTTCTGTCGCTGCTTTGTTCTTCGCTCCCAGTCAACATCTGGCCAGTGGCTCGCTATAGCGCTTCACCAAGGTGACGTCGTAGTGTGAGAAGATGGTGCGGGGTGTGTATATGTCAGCCACTTAAGTTAATTCGAACAGGGAGGTGGCTGTCTCGTAGGTGAGACTTGATTGAATCATTCAGGATCTGACTCTCTCTCTCGCTGTAGTACGGATCCGAACACCAGATCTATCAATCGACAGCGCAACGAAACAAATGAAGCAAGAAAAAACAGGGGAAAAAATCAGAGGAAAGACCAAGATTCAAGAGAAATGCCCTCGAGGGGAATGATGGAGGAGGGGACACTTCACTCTTTTAAAAGATGCATTCCCCTTGTACCGCTCCTACACATGCACTCAATTGGTCTCTCGCATGTCTGCAGAGAGAAATAATGCAGATGATATGTAACCTTACTTTGCACAGGCAGGATAGGCCTCTCCTTTCCCCGCCGTGAAGTGGTATTCGGGGTAATGATTTGCGTCACAGGTCCGTAACTTTCTTCCAACATTCCCTGCACATCTCTTTCCTCAGCTGTGAGATGATCACCCAACTAACCAACCTAACTGTTGACATATTAGGGAATGTTGGACATAAGTAGATGAATATCAAACGGTGTTTTAAAGTCGCCCTATCTCAAGGTCAGCATGCACATCTTTTTTTTTTGTGCTATCTCGTCTGTGGCTTTTTACAGGTTTCTGGTGGTTGTGAGCAATGCTCTTCTTCCCCGCAAGCCAGGATATTTTAATTGGAGACTGAGACGATCCTACTTACATACCGTGCACATGTCCGTCTGATGTCCGTCCGACTGTTGGATTGCCTTGCCTGTCTACGGATATGCGGTTGGGGGGTATGCTAATTTCAGCAGGTTGCCCGTCGACCCCGGGGTAAGATTCTCACGTGGAAAGAAGGAGCTTAAGCCCGTTACTTTAAGTTGAACTGCACATCCAACCTTGGACTCTGCTATATATTTCTCAGTAACTTACCTACATCACAAACACCTAATGTTACCTAATAATGCGATTGTTGAAAACCTCTCACATCACATGCATAGAGTAAAAGAAAAACATCCAAGTGTGAAGTCACCGTAGGATTCCCTCGCTTATGCATAAAGAGAATCAATCAATACAAGTACAAGTAAGCAGAAGTCGGTAAAGAGCTATTAGACTAACCTAGCAGCCTCGGTTAGTATCAGTGCCGTATTTGTACAGGACAAAAAACGTCATGGCATGTGGGAGTGCCGTACAGGTACAGTAGCAAGGGTCATTCTGCTACGGGATTGGACAGGATTCTCGGCGGCGGCTTACTAGAATCGGCAGTTGGTGCGGTTGTTGGCTTGGCAAAAAGCCGGGGTTAGGTGCAGGGGTGTCGGTTTCTTATCCAGTTTCTGTCATCTGTTCTTCTAGAGGGAATGTTGTAGGTGCAAGCAAGTGGTTTTGGCAGGGATAAGTTAGAACTGGAGAGGATGATTGGTTTATTAGTTGTTAGATAAAAAGAGGAAAGTATGTAGGTATGATGAAGAGTGAGTATGTTGAAGTTCCCTTCGGAGATGAGAGACTTGGACTGCTGTACTTAAACGAAAGCGTGTCACCGACATTATAAACCCTTATTTCTCTCCTGCCTCTTTTCCCCCACACTATCTATCTACCCCGTACACTGTCACTCCTACTATCCGCTATTCTAGAGTAGTCTACTTCCTCTCCGCTTATCTCCTCACGTGCAAAGCCATGTGTGAAAGTGATCGGCTGTCATACAAAACCAACCTACCAAGATCTACATCAGCGTCCATACCAAGTAATGCAAAGCAAGTGACATACTGTGTATATGCTTTTCCGCTCCCACAACCATGCGACGATAATCCCGTCAGCCAGCTGCCCATCTATCCAAACATCGGTGTTGTTTAAGGGTTCGCACGGTATCACCGTTGAAATGCGGGGAGGGCTCAACACCGTGCGGGGTAGACATTGTCTGTTAGTACTGATGGAACCGGGAGCAAGAACAAGAACTCCCACATACTTTACTTACCTAGCCTACAGTAATTTTACTCATCTAATATTCTAGGTTAAATGAAATAAGAAACCAAATTAACAACTTACTTTTCTCTAACCTCACATCAAAACCAGAATGCCCTGCCTTGCCTCATCGGGAATCTGCCCCAAGCCACACATCCTCTTCCTTCCTTCAATCTAACCTAACCTAACCTCAAGTACACACTCACTCAAAGTCTCAAACTCATCATCTTCATATCCCATCCATACCTCCATTCCCACCTGGGAGAAATATTTAGAATAGTCTGTGCGACCCAAGCTCGTGGGCAGATACACGGACACGCGGTCCTTATTCTTCCTCCGAACGCCTCTTGAGTCTTGAGACCCGGATGATCAGCAACGGATCCAGGGCCGGGGTTAGCAGGAAAGAAGAATAATGAGTGCAAGGCGTTTGATGATCACAGGCGTCGATCACCATTTTTCTTTCCGTTCTTCTACTTTTATTTCCATGTTTGGGTATCTGTATTGCATTCCCTTGCCTGGAAATGTAGTCTATCTAGGTCTGCCGGGTTACCCGTCCAGGAGTACTGAAATGCTGATCCCTCTTAAAACAAACAAAGAGAAACAAACTATCCCAAGGTTAGCACTCTAACATATGTTAGATATGTCAAGTACTTAATCACTTGACCTAGACACAATTGAGTGAGTCTATCAAGTGCTGATGTGCATTTGAATTACTATCAGTAAAAAAGATGAAGGCTACGCAGATACAAATGCATCTTGAAGGAACAAGGCCAGGTGGAAGAAATATATATAAATATATACAGAGAATCAATACTTATGCCACTGTTTCCTTTTCCTTTTCACTCCCTCAAGGTCGGTCGTCTCCTCTCCTCTGACAACTTTGTCTCTCTTTCCCGTTCACGCCATATCTACACACACTCCCTTCTTGCCCGCCCCCTCCCCCCAACAACAACAACCAGCAACACAGCCAAAAAAAAAAAGAAAAGAAAGGAAAAACATATACAAAAAGTAAAAGCGACCATCTTATACCAACCGTCCGTCCAACTTATAGCAAAAAAGGGTCACTCAGTCTCCTTTCCTTCCTCTTTCCTACTAACCCCTCTCTTTCTTTCTAACTTGCGAAAGGTAAGGCATCAAGGCGTATACCGCCCAACGTCCCCACCGCCACCGGACCACGAGCCCGTGAAGCCGTCCTGGGAGACGATGGCCGTGCCGTCCGCGAGCCGGAGCGTCGCGTACGTGTCCTTGGAGCAGAGGCCGAACGCTTGGAGGTTGGACGGTGTCTTGGCGATGTAGTGCATGTAGTCTTTTTCCGTCAGTAGGTATAAAAGAGAAAGAAAGAGAGGTAAGAAAGTAAAGAAGAGACACGTAGGTTAGGTTAGGAAAGAACTTACCCTGGCATTGATAAGCGCCCGCACACGGCTGGTACCCGGGTCCGCTAAAGAAGGCCCACGAGGCAGAGGCACTTTGACGGTATGTGTTAGCAAAACTCCGAACTTTCAAAGAATGAAAGTAGTTAAGAGGAAAAGAAAAAACTCACTAAGTATAAATATCCCTCCCGCCATTAATATAATTCGCGAACCCCATCCTGCACCGGGTGTCTCCGCCCCCGCACCAGGAGAAATCCGGGTCTCCCCAGCCGGCCACGTCGGCCGTCCAGGGCGCGGGCGGGGTCTGCCTCGTGTTGTCGCCCTGGTCGTAGTTGGTCTCGGACTGCAGGAGCGAGACGAGCACGTTGGCCGCGTTCCGGAGGTTCAGCTGGTAGAGCCACCAGTGCTCGGACCCGAGCGCGTGCAGCCAGGTGCCCCTGGTGGACTCGACGAGCGCGCCGCCCTTCGCCGCGATGTTGGAACCCCCCGCAAAGTCCTCCGTCGTGTGGTCCGCAACCCAGTTCCACACGTTCTCGACGTACGCCGACGACGTCGGCGCGAAGTGCATGCCCAGGAACGCGGCCCTGCACTCGTTGGATGCGTCGCCGCACGCGTCCGTGAGCGCGGGGGCCCCGCGCGTGCCGCCCACGGTGATCAGCGAGTTCCAGAGCGCCACGTCGCCCGGCTGAGAGCCCGCCATGTTGAACTGCACGACGATGGCGCCCGGTAGGACGTCGCTGACGGTGAACCGCATGTCCTGGATCTGCGCCACGCCCACGTCGCCGCCGTTGCCGATGGCGACGACCGGCCGCGGGTTCGAGGCGTCCTTGAACGCGGCCCCGTTCCCCGTGATCGTGGCCCAGGCCTCGCCCACGATGCGCGAGCCCTTGGGCACGAGGAGCGTGCTGTCGACGCGGTACTTGCCGAAGGGGAAATACGCAATCTTGCCCCGGCTCGCGGCGAGCTGCAGGATCTGGTTCAGCACGGCCGATTCGTCCCTAGTGTTGTCGCCGAGCACGGTGCGGCCGCCGTTCTGGTTCGGGTCCTTGACGTTGATGAAGTCACTCACGGGGTTGTTGGCGTAGTTGGGCGCCGGCAGGACGGGATACTTGCCGTTCGGGGCGAGCTGGGCGGGGCGAGTATTCTTAGTCGTCGTCGCCCCGTACGGGGGATTCCTATTCACCGTGTTACCGTACGTAAAGGTGTCGACGTGCGTCTGGGCGCCGAGGATGGTGCCCGAGGGACCTTGGGCGATGACCGAGTTGGTGTCTTTGCTGAGGTTTTCGATCAGGAAGGATGGGTACCCGGTGGTGCTGAATGTGACTCCTGAGTTCTTGGATGTTGCGTCGATGAGGGCGATCCAGGGGTCGCCTCCAGTGTTTAGCACGCCGGTCCCGCAGGTTTCGAAGGTGGGTGAGATGATGCTGATGGTGGCACCTCCGCTGATAAGAATGCCGACGGTGTTTTGGTAGAAGTAAATGGATTTGCTGTGATATACTTAGCACTGCTCATCCTCAACAAAAGAATGAGGAAGTGAGTGAGTTGTTCGACTCAATGAGATGTTATCAAGTGATGAGGGTGGTACGTACTAAAGCGCCTGTTGATGACCATTAT
Source organism: Xylariaceae sp. FL0594 (assembly GCA_022385605.1). Classification (NCBI taxonomy): domain Eukaryota; kingdom Fungi; phylum Ascomycota; class Sordariomycetes; order Xylariales; family Xylariaceae; species Xylariaceae sp. FL0594. Next base: position 59,563 of record MU280937.1, read on the forward strand.
GCCAAATACCGTTCTGCCAGCCACATTAACACCAACATCTCAAAATAAATCCACATAAGGACAGGTTTTCCACTCACCTGGCCACGTTCGATCCTCACATCAGCGAGTCCGAGCGTAGAGCCACGCCCAAGCTTGATACCGGTGTGTCCATTCCCATTACTCGACGAAGACATGGTGATCTTGATGTTCTGCAACTGAGCAGCTTGCGCGACGCCCCAATAAAGCGCCGTGAACGCATTACCTGTCGTCATGATCGAATCAGCACCAAGTTTTTCACTTTCCATACAGGAGAGGACAGGCATGGTACATACCGCCTGGAATGCTCGTGGTGTCAAGGACCAAGTTCTTCAGCCCAACAGCAAAGGACAGCTCTCCCGATCCACCAGTGCCGGGATCCTGACCTAGAATGAATGCAATTCCGTCAGCTGGAACTGGTAGTTTCATCTCATCATGTGTGATTGTATTCCTCAAACTGACCGTTGACAAGCGTGTCGCCAGAGAAACTACTAGAAGCTTTGATGATCGGAGGCTATTTATATATGTATCGTAAGTTTCCACTCTGCTTTTCCTTAGTTTTTTCAAAGTGACTGACTGGCACGACTCACATTCGTAGCATCTCCCATCAAGATGGTATCCGTGTTCATGAGGATAGTCTTGCTGATAGTATATGTGCCGGGCGGTATATAAACGACCTGATTTCGTCCAGAAAGAAGCAAGAAAGTCATCAGCACATTATTACTGAGAAGAAAAAGCACTATGAAAAAAATGAAGAAGAAAAAACATACCCTCGGCTGCGAAGCCAACCACTGAGGATGCCTCGTCGCTCCGTTCGTGCCCGCGTTGATGGCCCGCTGGATGCCCGCGCCGTCGCCGGGGCTCACAGCCATGAAGACCGGGTAGTTGTAGTCTCCGTCGAGGTCGGGGGCGTAGCCGCGCGGCGCGCCCGTGTGGTCCATGTTGGCGTACCAGAAGCTGGTCGTGGCTCTGGCATCCAGCCTCGTCGTGTCATTTATCGGTGTCGGCGAGGCATGGCTTCCCGTCTGCTGCAGAAGCAGCAGCAGCGATGATGCCGCCGCAGTCCAGAGCTTCATCTCTTTTTTCTTCTTTTCTTTTTTTTTTTTTAAAGTAGGGGGTGAAAGCTACTTTTCAGTCTTTTTTGGAACCTGATAAAATAGCTATCGATACTATTGTCTTGAAAGCAAACTAGGTAAAAGCGACCATGCTGAGTTTCTCAATCCAAAAGAAAAAGGGGGAGGAAAAGGCCGGATATTTATATCTCCAAGTAATCGAGCAAGCATACGAGACGTCCTGGGCGTCGGCATACATATTGACACCTACCAAACCTAGGTAGTCTAGACTCTATACGCTCGAAAAGACAAATAAAGACCCCGGCAACTTCGACAACAGCCCACCTGCTGATTCCATACCTAAACATTGGGGCATGTAAATGTGTAATACCTTCTTACTTGAGAGAAGGAGGAATGGAATGTAGCAACGAGGGCAGCACCTGCCTAAGTTGGGAAAAGGGGGCTATACCAGATTAAGCTTACCTTTTTTATCTAACCTTTAGATCTCCCGGGACCCTTGTTGCATACATCATACATGTACGCTGCACCTCCGGTCTAATAACTCCGGATTCTTTACTACTCCATGGCTAGAATTGTTCCAAACCCTTTTCTTTCCATCCTTCTCCTGTTACCCCCTTTCTCCCATCTGGTTCTGGGAAAACAAATAATAATTGAGCAGAGTTCTAGATAGATAGACGGCTCCACCCACAAAGTCGATCAGCGGAATTTTTAGCGGCTTATTTATGGCTGATGCCAGCCAACCACCCACCGAACCAGCGTCATCCATCCACCTGTGGAAGTCTCGACCTGTCTGTCATCCTCTCCTCCTCTCCACCTCACTCACTCTCTTTTCTCTAGGTTAGGAGTCTAGGTGGGTTTAGTCATCATCAGCCTACGCAAGACCAATCAAACTATCAAAAGGTGTATATATACCTTTACATTTGTCTGGGTAGGTGTTGTCAGATAACAGGGGTCTAAGGCAATCATGACTAATTGCAGAAATTACAATTAGCAAAGACCCCAAGGAGTGGCAAAGCCTTCGGATAATTTATTATGTCCAGATGTATATACAAATTTGCATAAAAACTAAATATAGAAAAGTTAAAAAAATGTTTCTTTCAATTAAATATAAAGTTGCACTTTAATATATATTAATTGCATTAGTTTTAGCTATATTTTAATAATTAAAAGTTTTATTGTTTAGCTTTACTGCTACTATATATTGTTTAAATAGTAAAAACTAGCTTTACTAGCAAAATATTATATAATTAACTTACTTTATATTTAACTTTACTATTTAAAAAGCAATAAAAAGCAATTTAAAATAAAGTTACCTAAATATACTACTTTTCATAATAAACTTAATAATTTTACTGTTTAAAATAAAAAGTTTAAAGTGTAAACTGTCACGATCGCCATGTAAGCATAACAGCTTGTATTGATACTACAGACGAAGATTCTAAACTAGAGAAGAAAGGAAGGAAATAAACAAAGGC
>MU280938.1:0-59709 GCA_022385605.1 Xylariaceae sp. FL0594
TAACGCGACTTTAATGTTTATTTATAAACCTCAAACGTTTCCATTTAAAAGAATAAGCGGAACATTTTTTTTTTATTATAAGGGTTTTTTTTTTTTTCCCCCCCCCCCCCCCCCCCTTCTCCTATTTTCTGATGGATAGCACAATGTACAAAAGAATGAGACGGCGTCGATTGTTGATGGCCAAGAAAACTGAAGACAATGGCCACATGGCATGAGGGTTTTGTCTTACAATGAAATAGTTTTATTCAACCATCTTCTCCTTTGACCTGTCATTACTATATTAACCCCTTGCTTTGTATAAATCAGAGAAGGCTTTGGGTTTGGATCCTCGACTTCAAATCTCGCATTCGCATTCGACTAACGTTAGCTCAACCATCATCGACATTAACCACTCCTAGTAATAAGACTACGCCTCGATCTGCCTCCGCGATCTCAGCTCAGAGATCGGATTCGGTCGTCGCTTTTCCTCCAACAAATTCCTGCCTTCATACAACACTCCTTTTATAAGGAATCGCATTCACAATCAACCGCTATTTTCGTCCCCGTTTCTCAGTTCGGCTTTTTGAGGCAAATTTGCCAAGCACTGCGAGGGTAAAGATATCCTACGCAGTAACTTCTATATTTTCGATATAATATTCCGAGGTCACTGTCCCACATTCAAATTTATCCTGTACGACCTGAGAAAAGGTACTTCCAGTACATCATCAGTGACATCATGGACAACACCATCAACAACCAAATCTTCCAGCAGGAACACAAGGATTTCGAGGATGTGGTCAAGAGGAGGGCAAATGTCAATGTTGAGGACTGGCCCAATGAGGCAGGAGTATGTACAATTCCCTTTCCCTCAGTTCACAGAATGAGCGCTAATGTTTACACTTACAGTTCGAAGGCTTGACCGAAGTGCGAGGGCCTGTGGAACTCAAGGTCAAAGGTACCATCCCCTCGTGGGCCGCAGGTTCACTGTATCGCACCGGTCCAGGGGCATACAATATCGAGGACACTCCGAGAGGAAAGTTCAAGACGACTCACTGGTTCGACGGCTTTGCGCACACGCACAAGTTCGACATCATAGCCGACGCCAACAATGCAGTCAGAGTCGAGTACAGCTCACGTTTCCAGGGCGAGGGTCATATGAGGGCCATCAAGGAGTCGGGCCGGCCTGCGCCTCTCAGCTTTGGCCAACGCCAAGACCCGTGTGTCGGTATCTTTGCCAAAGCCATGAGCCTGTTCAGAAGCCATGAGACACCCGCGGGAGAGGAGAACATCTGCGTGACTGTGCAACCCGACATACCCGGCTTCGCGCCCGTACCCGAAACCACGATTTCGGGCCACAGAGCGGCGAAGAGGACGATGTTTCAAACGACCGATGCGTCCATGATCCTCGAGATCGAACCCGATACGATGGAACCGATCGGCGTGGCTCGACAACGTAAACTGCACCCTCTACTCAAGGGCCCCCTTTCCTGCGCCCACGCGCAAAGGGATCCGCAGACGGGCGATCTGTTCAACTACAACCTCGAGCCGGGCCGCGTGTCGACATACCGAGTCTTCCGTACCAGCGCGACGACGGGCCAGACAGACATCATCGCCACCATCTCGATGCCGGATGTCAAACCTGCGTACATACACTCTTTCTGTCTGACGCCTTCCTTCGTCGTCTTCTGTGTGCCCTCGACGCATCTGGCATTCATGGGCATTTCCGTCCCCTGGAATGGAAACATAATCGACTCGATAGAGCCGTTCAACGAGTCCAAACTGTGCAAATGGTTCGTCATCGACCGGCACCACGGCCGGGGCGTCATAGCGACCGCCGAGAGTCCTGCCGGCTTCTTCTTCCACAGTGTCAACGCCTTTGAAGAGAGGGACGCTGAGACGGGTGATATCACCGTCTTCTGTGACGTCATCGAGTACCCATCGACAGACATCCTGCGCTCCTTCGAGATGGACGCCCTCTTGCTCGGCAACAAGGGCAACTACACCGACACGTACCGCAAGGGCGAAGAGTATGTCAGGGACTGTCAATCACGGTTCGCACGGCATCAGTTCAAAGTCCCTGGCGCGAATACGGGCGATAAAGCTGTGAAGGTGGACTCGGAGAAGATTCTCGAGTTCAAGGCGCCTTATGCCGGCGAGCTGCCGACTATCAATGCGGCCTACTCGACGAGGAAATACCGCTACTTCTACAGCATGGCGGTGCGCGGGTACAGCACTTTGCAGGACGCCATCGTCAAGACGGACCTGATCACGCGGAAGACGCTCATGTGGCATGTCGAGGGGCACACGCCAGGCGAGGCCATCTTTGTCCCTCGGCCACGTCAGGCGGGGGATGATGATGAGGATGCGGAAGACGACGGTGTGCTGTTGAGTGTGATACTTGATGGGTTTGGGAGGAAGAGCTACCTCGTCTGTATCGATGCAAAGACGATGCAGGAGCTCGGTCGGGCGGAGTGTGATTGGGCCGTTGGACATGGATTTCATGGGTGTCATGTGCCGCCGATCGACTCGAGTTCGTAGGTCGATGGAAAGGGTGGTGATGATTTAGCTGCGTTATCTAGAGTTTAACCCGATTAGAGGAGAATGATAGACGTAAATATGCAACCAAGGCTGTTTATTTGATGATTTCGTGAATGTCTTCTTCCTCACCTCTCTGTTACATTCACGAGACACTGTCTCTCTCTCTAAACCCCTGTAAACCGGCCCACACGATGACTTGTCGGATGCCTGAATATGTCCAAGGCTTGATATTTGCGAAGAACAGCATTTGGTGGTTTGGGGGACTGGACATAGAGGAATAGTGCTCTTTCCATGAGGGTGAGGGGAAATCCTCACGGTGTTGGATCGCGACTTCCTCACTTGCTTTTGCTTACAAATGCTTGGCCTATCTGAAGCGCAAACCAACAAATACGTTTCTCTCAGCTTTCAACAATATGTTGCTGCAACGTTTTTCCGGCTTCTCCCGCCGATCGTGATACAGCCTGTCGAAGGCGAGGCTCTCGACAATGTTCAACATCTGTCCACCAGGGCTCTGGCTTCAGGAGCATCGAATCGTATACAGAAGACGAGTCCTTCCCGATTGATTTTCTCGCGGATACGTTCTTCGATTTGTATAACCGACGACACGACGACCCCAGTACATGCTCGAGAGCCCGGAGTCAGTTTTGTCCCCGTCTCCGTTCCATCCTCGAGTCTTCTAGCCTTGCCATCGCCCTAACATACCCCGAAGGGAGACATGGAGGTGTCTGAGTCGTGGTTGTCAGTCGTCTCCCAATCCTAGTTTACTATAAAGCACAACTTACAAGTGGCGGGGAAATCTCACAAATATAGGGAAAAAGAGACCGTTCCACGCGACCGTTCCATGGCATAAATTAATTGAAAGAAATTGAAAAACATATCCTCTTCAAGAGCCAAAGCCGACAGTCATCAAGCCTCGGTTTCACGCCAAGATTGGAAATGTCGTCGATACGCACATGTACCCCTCACCAATGACACCCCAAACAGAGAGCTTGATCGTCATTCATTCGACTTCCTATCAACCTATCCATGTGGCTTCGCAGCCTACTGCTTACGGTAGCAGTCATTCGATTTATAGCCCGTTATTCCCTTCCCGACCCTCCCGTTCGAACTTCTCAGAGGCAACGTGGTAGCGATTCTGCAACAATTCGAGGTGATGTTGTAATATTGATTTTGTCATCATCCAAGTCGTGGAACATTGATATAGGTTTGATGACTTTTAGTAAGTAAGGCTAGGTCGGAGAGACTTCTGGGGGATTTCGAGAGTTCGCCTGGGGTCCTGGGCAAGAAGTTATATATGAAGCTAACCTCTTACCCCGAAATGTCGTCGACTTGGAAAGCAACCAGGCTTTCGTATACCCAGGAAGAAAACAAACTTGACCCGAGAGTATCCAACAACACACTCATACCCTTTTGAGAGGCAAGATAAATCAGCATGACCCCCGTGACAGACTTTGCCGTCAAGGATACCTATGAGTATCTCAATGGCTTCAACAACTACCACCAGTGAGTTGTCTGACCTGTCCGCATCCTATCTCATCCAGCGTCTCCGAATCTCATCGCTTCTCTTCCTTCAAAATTCCTTGACTAACTGATGAGGAAATAGATCCGAAGCCCTACCCGGCGCCCTTCCTGTGGTGATCAACACTCCCCAGAAACCACCCTACGGCCTGCGCACAGAGCGCATATCCAACACCTCGTTCACGGCCGCGCGGGAGCGGAACCAACAGACATGGCTCTACCGCAGCGTCTCTTCCATGGAAGTTGGGACATTCACCCCCTTCACCGCAGAGGACGAGTCTTACGATAGCTATGTGAACCCCGCTCCTCCGGTACATTTGACGCCGAACTCGTATTTCTGGCCCGGCCCCTCTATCCCCGTTCCCGTGCTCGATATCGGTAACAACAATGGGGATGCAAGGAAAGGAGCAGACTGGATCACGGGCCAGAAGCTCCTCGGAAGAAACGGCGATCCTCAGCAGAAGCAGGGCGTGGCGTTCTGGCTGTTCAGCGTTACGGACGACATGGCCGCCTCCACTGCCTTCAGCTCCCTGGATGGCGAGACGCTCATCGTGCCTCAGGCAGGTGCCCTTGATATCCAGACGGAGCTGGGCAGGTTGCTCGTGAGGCAGAACGAGATTGTCGTCATCCCGCGTTGTGTGAGGTACAGGGTCACTTTACCAGAGCGTGAAGAAGGGAAAGGAAGAGCCACGAGGGGCTACGTGTGTGAACTCTTCGAGGGCCACTACCAGCTCCCCAATCTCGGTGCCATCGGCTCTACGGGGTTGGCGAATGCGAGAGATTTCCAGATTCCTGTCGCTTTCTTCGAGGCTGATGTTGTCTCCGCTACAGAGAGCGAGGATGGCCATTCGAATGGGAATGGGCAGGGAGTGAAGGAGAAGAAGGTGGTGAAGGCTACAAGGGATCGAGCATGGAGGATCGTGTCGCGACTGAACGGGAAGCTATGGTCGTGCGTCCAGGACCACACTCCCTTTGATGTGGTCGCCTGGCACGGCACGACTTACCCCTACAAATATGACCTGAATCGCTTCTGCGCTCTGGGCAACACGCGATTCGACCATCATGATCCTTCGCTCTTTATCGTGCTGACTGCGCCGGCGTATGGGGTGAGTTTGCCAAGCTTCTTCTCCCATAGACATACTGACATCAGCTGGGTGATAAAATAGAAAGCCCCAGGGACATCCGTCCTCGATTTTGCCATCGCGCCCCCTCGTTGGCAAGCAGCGCGTGACACCCTGTGGATCCCTTACTTCCACCGCAACGTGACGCAAGAGTTCTTCTTCCCCATCATCTCGTCTCAATCTCCCCACCATCCCCTCAACAAATCCGGATCCGAATCCGCCCAGTTCAAGCCCTTCGCCTGCGGCTTGCACGGATCCATGGCCACGCACGGCGGGCCCGAGCCCGAGTTCCAGAAGGCCACCTACGAGAAGGATACCTCGAAGCCGGAGAAGGTCGATGACGAGGGCGTCATGCTCGCCCTATGGGAGACGGAGATGCCTCTCTTCTTGAGCGATTGGGCGTTTGATGCTGCGGTGAAGAATGTTTTTGGGCTCAAGGCAAAGACAAAGTTGTAGGTGTTTCTTTCGGCTGTTTCTTTCGGCTTGTTCTAATTGGGTAAATGATCGTTCCTATTCCCCATGTCTGAAGGGAATTAATTAGTAGTCATCCTTCCGCTCATAGTCAGTTTGCAATGTATCATGCAACTTTTTCTTCCTTTACAGTCTGTTCATGTTCGCAGCCACACCGATAAATTCATCTTTTTGGAGAAAACGAGAGCTTACTTCATGTTCCGAGGGTACTCACAAATCGCTATGTTGTCACAAAAGGAGATTGATCGTAATGAATTATTCCAGTTTTGAATCAAACGCGCCAGATATCGCTTCCCAATGCCGCCATGCTATGCATCAAAATAAAACAAAATTAAACAATGGCCTGTTCATCGCCGACCAAAACAAAATCAATCAAACACTATTATCCGAATGCACAACCGTAGCATCCTTCTCGTTATGTTCACCGGCCGCCGCAGCGCGCTGCATCTCCCGGAAGCCAACCGTGGGCTTCCAAGCCGAAGACTTGCGGGCGCTGCGACACTCGCTGTACATCTCGTCGACCTCCTCGAGCGAGAGACCCTTGGTCTCGTAGATGAAGAAGTAGACGAAGGCGATGCAGAGGAAGCAGGCGGCGAACCAGATGAAGAACACCTTGGACTGCAGGTTGGCGTAGTTCGGGCCGTAGTCGACGAGGTAGGGGGTGATGAAGGCGATGACGAAGTTGAGAAGCCACTGTTTCGTGTTAGCACTGACATTTGAGAGGGAGAGAGTAAAAAGGGAAAACATACGTTAGACGCAGTAGAGATGGACAAGCTCTTGGCGCGCGTCTTGAGAGGGTAGATCTCGCCCGTGACGACCCAGGCGAGCGGGCCCCAGGTGGAGGCGAAGAAGAAGATGTAGATGGCGATGAAGGCGATCGAGGCCTTTTGCGCGGGCGCGTTGAACACGATGACGTTGCCCAGCGCGTCCTGGCCCGTGGTCGTGGTGCCGAGGACGGCGACGATGAGCTGGCCGACGCACATGCCGACGGCGCCCCAGAGGAGCAGGGGACGGCGGCCGAACTTGTCGACGGCGTAGAGGCCCGGGAGGGTGGAGACGACGTTGATGACGGACGTGATGACCTGGATGGTGAAGGGGTTGTCGATGCCCGAGTTCTTGAAGTACTGCGTGCCGTAGTAGAAGATGAAGTTGATGCCCGTCAGCTGCTGCAGCGCCTGGATGCCCATGCCCGTGAGCTGGCGCTTGATCATGGGGCCGCGGAAGCAGTCGAGGTAGCTGGAGCTGCCCAGGCTCATCTCGTACTCGTGGTTGGCGCGGATCTCCTCGAGCTCGCTCGTGATGGCCGGGTGGTCGGGCGCCAGCCTGCGGAGTCTACCGAGGGACCGGGCAGCCTCAGCGTTGTTGCCCTTCCTGATCAGGTACCGGGGCGTCTCGGGAAGGACGAGCATGCCGGCGATCAGGATGATGGCCCAGGCGAACTGGATGGCGATGGGGATGCGGTAGCAGCCGGTGTCCAGCCGATCCTTGGTCGCGTTGTTGATGATGGCGGCCAGGAGCAGACCGATGGTGATGGCGAACTGGTAGGCACCGACGATGGCGCCTCGGATCCATTTAGGGGCGGTCTCGGACTGATACAGGGGGACTGTGCCATGTTAGCGGATTGTTGACTACGAGGACATATTCGAACGACTTACTCAGAGCAGAGATGAGACCGACGCCCAGACCGGCAAAGAAGCGACCGGCAAGGAAGAGAGGGATGGCTGTAGCAGCGGTCTGCAGAGCGACACCCAGGCAGAAGACGCAAGTCGAGGCAATCAACGCCAGTCGACGTCCGATGTAGTCGGCGAAGAAAGGGGAGCCGAGGGCACCGAAGAAAGTACCGGCCGAGAGGATAGAGACAATACCGGATGACTGCGAGGGCGTCACATCGAGCTCGCCCTTGCCGTTGACGTAGCCGGTAGAGAAGAGAGACATCCAGTATCGCATGGACAGGATACCGCTGATTGTGCCGGTGTCATATCTGCATTGCATCTCATGTCAGCATTGATAAGTCGTTAATGCCGAGAGGGAGGACATACCCAAAGAGAACACCACCGAAAGCGACGAATAGGCCGATGGCAATAGCAGGCCATGCCTTGCCCGCCTCGGCCTGAGGCTTGGGAATAGCCAGGACACCCATTGCGATATTGTACGACGGCTCGTTGAAGGGTGGCACAAGAGGTCAGTCTGTGTTTGTGTAATAAAGTGGTACGGTCTCCAGAATTCCCCGGAGATCAGTCTGGGGAAGACATCTTTTATACATGGGGGAGGCCATTGAGATCTGCGGAGCATTTGGTACATCAATCCCACAAGTGGAACTCGAACCCCGTGCACAACACGTTTTTTTCGCGTCTTGACCTTGGTGCTCCGGGTACACAAGGGCGGTCTCTGAGAATGCCGACACTAGGGAGGATCTAACGCTGTCTGGATTGTGGTCGTCAATCCGGAGAGTAGTCTGGCCACGGATATTGCGGAAAGTGGCCAAGCCCTTCGTACGAATTGGGGGTACAAGCGCGGAGGAGATGGCATTGCGATAGGCGGATGGTACTGAATTACCCACGAGACTCAAGACGACAGGGTAGATGCTGGTCTGATGTAGCGGCCAGATGATTTCCGGGGCCCCAGATGAAGTACCACTCTATGGAAAACAGGGCGTGGCGGTACAGCACAGCATATGGGGTGAATATTCAATTCTCGAGCATTCCCTTAACCGGTCCGATTGTGGATTGTGGAGGAGGATATGTGGAGGTCGGAATCCGGAGCGAGAATATGGAGTCTATTCCCATCGACGTCTTGGGGCAAAGTCCATATTAGCGCTCGAAGGCCAGGACTCGGCAAGATCTCTCATGTTTCCCGTATGTGCAGCGTACTGTGCAGTCCAGTGCGGTGTAGTTGGAAATTTGGAAGATATGGAGACTCTCGACATCACCGGTCTGTGTTAGCATCACTCACCATCCAATGGAAACCGAAGAATTTGGCCGAGCCCGCATCGACTGCGCCGCAATAACGCCGAGAGGGACCCGCCAGAACCATGCGGCTCAACCGCATTCATGAATCGGGCTTCCGGGCTAGACTACCACTAAACAATCTTTCGGGCTCTCTCTGCGGCATGTGTTACTTGTTACTCGTTACCCCAGTCTGCGATCGAGTTCAAATATCCCTTCGTTTCCTGGGGGGTCTGGGGTCTGGGGTTTGGCGTGCGATGTGCATAGGCAATTGGATTTCTCGCAACAAGGACGAACGTAAGGCCGGTCGTCGGTGTTTACTGTGTTGACAAATCGGCGAAGCTTATCATGAAGCATGACGTGTAAGTGAAATGTGACTGGAGACATTAATGCATGTTTACTAAGGAATTGAACGTCCAAGAAACTTGCACATACCTAAAGATCCTGTGCTGATTCCTACCCTCATATGGGAAAGGATGCGATATCATGGATGCTGATCGTGTAACATCACTGGATTCGATAACTAGGCACGTCCTTCACCTCGTAAAGCAGTACCGAATGGTCTGTGTGGAATATGGTGATAATACTGTATGGACTGCCTGGAGATCGTAGGTGGACTAATGTCATAACGGGCAACGTCGAACAACAAATAACGAACCGGCCTGTTGATCATATATAGCGTGCTTAATATAGAAACCTATCAGCCGAAGGATAAACATCGTGGATGGAAAAGTCGATAATCTTCCTGTCAGGATCTTGCTAGTATTCCCATTACAATTGGAGGCACCGGTTAGTTCACTTCGATGTCCATTCTTCCTGGACAGCTGTCAGCTGTAAATCAGTTGAAATCTCTTCTAGGATGACGAAATGTTCTTTCTGGCACTCATTTCATCAAAAAGCTTGGCCGTGTTAGCGTCGCGCCGACATGCTTGGCGATGTGTCAAAAGCAAGAAAATTCGGCAGCTCGCCGGCACTATGATGTATGCCGGAGAGCCGGGACAGAAGCACGCTGCTGCATGTTCGACTTGGATTGATAGCATTCTTTTCATACAGCATACCTATTTAGGCATTTTCCCCTGATGGATTGCGTCCTGGCATTTTGTGTGGACATGGTGGATGCAAAAGGGTCTTCGGTTGTTTCTCGGACGATATGTGGAGGTCGTCAGGCTCCCTTGCCTTATCTCGTCCCGTTCCGAACTTTCCTCGCTTCCCAAGTCTGTCGACTCTGCTACCTGAACATGTAGACCGGGCGGGAATGAGACATCGACGTCTATCCAGCATAGTTAGAATGATGAATGTGAAGAATTGAGAATGATGTTAAACTCTCCCCTCTCCAGCTGTAGATACCCACGAACTCTTCCCCGAGCTCTTATCGATTATGCTACCTTTAGCGATTATGCTACCTTTAGCTACAAACGGTAAGGAACTGTTGGCGCCAACGCTAGCTGTACTTGTAATGAGAAGGCCCACATCGCCGTGTCTTCCAGAAGAATTCTTCAACTCCCTCATCTCCGCTTCGAATCACCGCAGATCCACACACCCACGGGGAAAATATCGTGGAGGCAGAAAGTCATGACTCGATGCGCAGATACATAAGCTCGGGCTAGTGCTACAGAGGTTGTTTGCTTGTTATCACATGTGATGTCGTCAGGCAGCTATCGCACGTGTAAATACCGTCCTTTTTGTCCAGCATAGCGCATAACTCCAGGACGGAAACTAATGACAGCAAGCTAGACTGCTCTCTATCAGGGTACTATGTATGGGTAGCGAGATCTAGGTGCTCTCGAGTCAGCTGCTAGGCCTCGACCCGACTAGGCTGATGTGACACGCGATGTCTCGCCGTGAAGGTCTGACAATCTGAGACAAGTCGCACGTGAGACATATTTGAAGAGCCCCTTACTTTAAGCACATAAGCAAACTTTATCCCTTTTCTTCTTTGCCACACTCTTCCCCGGGTGCAAAATCTTCACATATCTCTGCAGGCTACCTGTATGTGTCCAAGGTCGGTAAAGAAGGAAATAAATGCATTACATGGCTTGTGACAGCCTCACGTCCATCACGGTCTCAGGAGTGGCGGGGTTGTAAGGATAGACTTTGACAAGACGCAGGCCGACTTCTTTCAGGAGTGCGCCCCACTGAGCCTCGGTCCGCTCCATCGAAGCGGTAGCCGCCATCATCGTCAGGTCGACAGTGGCGCTATACGGATCCAAGCCTCTCTCCGGAAGGACGAACTCGTCGATGAGCAGCACGGAATCGGCCGTCATGGCGTCGCGGGTTCGCTCCAGGAGCAATCTCGCCTCTTTCTCCGGTTGGTTGTGCAGTACTGCACGCATGTAGTAGAACTTTGCTCCTGTAACAAGGCCTTGTCAGCGATATGGCTGTGTGTGTGAAGACAGGCAGATGGACTACCTTTCACAGGCTGTTCATTGAAAAAGTCATGAACCATATTTTCCACCCCGGGCGTAGACCACGCTTTGGCGATACTAGGACCCAGATCCTGCAGAACCACCCGTCCGGGCACGTCGGGGTATTTCTTCTTGAACTCGGCGCATTGGTGACCGATGCCGCCCCCGATGTTGACATAGACCGCACGTGCAGTATCGGCAGACAGCGCCTCCCACCCCGATCGACCGAGTTCTTCACGCCCCGGATAGACCGACAACCACGATAGCTCGGTCTTGCGCCTCAAAGCCATGAAGTCGTTGAAATACTGCAACTTCTCGGGCTGCGTGGCCAGCCACTCCCATGCCGTAAGGTCCGTCTGAAACGCCTCCTGGAGCACCGTGTGCTTCGAGTCGGTCGGGTTCTTGTATCCCGTCTTCTTCAGAAAGCGTGGGATGGCCTGGTATTGGGGCGCGATCGTCTCGAAGCTAAAGAATAATCAGAACATGTCAGACGTCAAGTGAAATAATGAAAGACGCACCAGTGTGAGATCCCGCTCTCTGCGGCGCCCTCGGCGAGAATTCTCGTTACGTGATTAGCAACGAAGCCGTCGTCGGTTTCGTCTACGACACCGATTGCTGCAAGGTAGCGCATGATTCTGCCTATCATTTCTTAGAACTGTGTTTCGCATGTAGGCACGTAGCTTACCTAGCAGTACTACATCTCCTCCTGTCGCATCGTGAAATTCATTCAGGCTGAGTGTCTGCTTCGAGTCGAGGAGTCGAAAAAGACCTGGATCGAACCCGACTTTGACAGCAGCACTTCGTAGGTTCTACAAATCAAGCATGAGTAGCTTGAACCTTCTGCGCATTCCAATCCCAGCTCACCGAGTGTCCGAATCTTTGAATCGTGTCGGTTGTCTCTTCCAACGAGTTCGAGAGTTCCCGCAAGGCGAACATGAGCCGTCGCCGGTCCGCCGCATTCGCCTCAGAAGCGAGGTCCTTCAATTGCGAGAGTAGTGCGTCCATCTTTGTTTTCTTGAGCTAGTCGGGCAGTATTGTCGTCGAAAGATTTGTGTCGATAGAAACGTGGTAGACAAAGTCCCGGGCTTTCCGGTCGAGAATGCGGCGTTTAACTATCTGTCTGTAATTAGTATGTCGCACAGAATGTTATTGGGGGATGCCTTACATGATGTTGGGTATGTATTGGACATCATTTGTGCATTTCCTATTTTTGGAAATATACTGGTTGGAACCAACATGTTGTGCTGGATCTTGTTAAACTCCGAAAAAGGGGGTTCGTGGAAATTAAACCAGTAGGTAAAGGAACAAGAGGAATTACCACAATATTGCTGTGAGCACACGGAGTTGACACATGGGAATGAAATATTGTGGTCGGAACATCGTAAAAGTCAATATCTCCGCCCACGGGGAGATCGGGCGTCAGTTGCCAGATGTGCGAAATACAAGTCGAGATCATCATCTAGCTCCCCGTGGGACTCTGCCAGGGCGACCACGAGCACGAGCGCGAACGGCACCGGCGTTGTGAGCCCAGTCACCATTGGCATTGCTAGCATCGCTAGCAACGCGGCCGGAGTAGTCATTGCCAGCATTGCCAGCACCTAGATGACCACGGCCACGAGAGGCGCCACGGCCCTGGAAGCCACCACGGCCCTGGAAGCCACCGCGGCGGCGACTGACACCGTTGTCTGCAATGGTGGCGGTGGCACTGTTAAGGTTGTCCCGAAGACGCCTACCACGACGAAACGCTAGGGGGAGGGGGATTTCCGAACTTAACAACCGCACCATTCCGGCGAGATCACATTAGCCGTGTACATCACCTGGCTGCCGGGCTGTGGCTGGTGGAGGCTCAGAAAGTCGTCTACGAACTGGTAGCCTGCCTCGGCGGTATGGTCGTAACCCAATGGGTCGTAAATACCCAACCCCTGTCGGTAAGAGGCGATGTTGGTACTGGGGCCCGCACCGCGCAGCGCCTGCATTGCCTGCGGGTGTCCGTTGCGGTGGACATCGTTGGGGTCCATGCTTGTCCAGTCTCCCACCTGGGCCGGCTGCAACACAGCATTTCGCTGCTGCTCGCTGAAGGATGCCATGTCACGGGCAAGGCTACGTCCCATGCTACTGTCGGCCTGATTGCCGTCGTTGGCGCTGGTGCTGGTGTTGTTGTTCCCCGACATCTTTGTTGCTGGTATTGCTGCTATGTCTGTTTCTGTTGCTTGTTGCTTTTGTTGCCTTTGTTGCTATTGCTGCTATTGCTTCTGCTGTTGCTACTGATGTTGATGCTGGTGCTGTTCTTATTGTTCCGTCTTGGATTTGATACTGTTGCGGTTATGTTCAAGTGATTGTGAAGATTGCATCAAAACGTAGCAGGAGCACAAATTTGTGGGAAGTCGCAATAGGTACATGGGTACACATACCGAATTTGAATTCCCTTTTTAGATTATTAGGCACTGTATAAAGCTCTCTGCTAGCAAGAGTCTCTGTTCTACGACATCTATACAAGTTAAAATCGAGTTGAGGAAATCGCGCGGCATATCCTGTTTTAGTGACGGCTTCATAACTTGGACGGCAAGTCATGAAGGTCTTTAAGCCCCTATATAGCTTGCTATCTTTGCTATATTGTCGGAATCGGTATGTCTTGTGGGGGACTGATAAACTCCAAAGAAGTGAGATCATCCTGTTAGGTGGTCATGCCTCTAGTCGTATTATAGACAGCCTTCCATCTCACTCCATAGTTATGATGAATTACGCTGCCGCAAGACGACAAGCGGAGAACGAACTTTCGAGTGACATTGGCCTTGTTCTGTCCCTGTTCTAGAAGATTCATTGAGATCTTGGCGGTCGGGTCCAAAACCGGGTCAACCCTAGGTCAACATCGCGCCGACACAAATACCCAGGACGCCAGGGCACCACTCCTACAGTATTTGACTATATACTGCGCTACTAGGCTGTATTCCAGAGTTCTCAGGCGTGGACTATGGTTGCTTACACTCCCACGAGGGCATTGTAAGGAGCACTAGAAACGCAGAAAACAAGCCTAGTAGTGATCACACGCAAACCGAACCAGAGGCTACGGCAATGACTTTTTTGAAACCTACCTAAAAGACGGCGCAGACGTTGTCAGCTTGTAAATCAGTATGTAGTAACTACAGGTACTGAAACTTTTCTATCTGAAGGATACCTAGAGTTTAGCATCGTACCCCTTTTCCTTTCTATATAGACTGCTTGATGGCAGACCACAAATTGTGTTTTCGAGTAAGTGGCGTAGAGGTGAGTTCGGATGAAAACTACATACAACCATCTGCCGACAGCTCTAAGCCTTTCGAATATGATATCGGATGAATTTTACACCTTAAGTGAACACCAGCATCCCCAGCAGTAACTATATTATAAAACCATCCACTTCACCCCTCAGATGCAAGACTTAGACAACGCCAACATATCCGAGGCTGAGCACCGCCGAGGGAGCGTATCGGTTCCCATCAACGCACCAAAGGCAGATGTGAGGTAAGCATCGACGCGATACTGCTCCAGCCGAACCAGATTGGGTGCTGTCTCCCGATCTGACGCCGCAAGAAATATAGCATCCCGATGGACCAGATATCGGCTTTCGGGTCGTGTGAACAGCTGAGATAAATCTTTCGGCGATTCCTGACAACAGGATTAGCTTTACAACTATGTGAATGACAGAGGATGCAGGTCTAGAGTGATGGTAGAATAGTGACTCACTGATGCTCGGCGTCAATGGCGGCACCTCTATCGTGCAACTTCGGCAAACCAGGCCCGGAGGCAGCAAGGAGCCTTGACTATCAGGTGTTGGCGGTCTTAATTCTTGCTTCAATTGATGGAGGCTCTCTACCTCGCCTCGATTCCGGTCCCGGTCTTCCTCTGCCTGCTGCAACCTTGCAGATAGGTCGTCTCGGACGCGCCTCGCCTCGCTGGCCCCGCGTCGCTGCTCTCTCGAAGACTGCGGATCTCCTCCCGATCAGTGACCTGGCCCTGTCTGGCTGCTGCGACCTCCTGACGGAGCATTTCGATCAACTGGTCTTTCTGTCCGACCCTACCTGTCAATGCGGTGATCTGCTGAGCCGAGCTCTCGATGGTGACATTGAGGCCGCGGGCCGCTCGTTCGAGATCGAGGATCTCCACTTCTAACTGGTAGTGGCTTGTGATCATGTAATCCAAATCATCCAGCAGCCAGTTGCACTCGAGCTCGGTGTCGTCGACGGTCTGCTCCAGCCGCTCGACAAGGCCCTGCGCGTCGTCAAGCTCCCGGCCCTGAGTCCCTAGGTTCGCGCGCAGGCCGACGGCCTCTGCCTCTGCGCTGCAATGCTACCGCTGAGCGCGACGATCTGCTCCTGGGCATCGCCCAGCTCCTTCTCCTTGGCCCGGCATACCTCCCGGGACTCGTCGAGCTGTGCCAGCGCGCCGGACAGCTGCTCGCCCTTGGCATCGACCTGTGCCTGGAGGGCGGTATTTTCCGTCTCGAGGGCTTCCGCATGCTTCTGAGCATCGCCCAGCTGCCGCTGCTTGGCCTCGAGGTCTTCTTCGGCCTCTCGGATCCTCTGGCGATCGCTGCTCAACTGCCCGTTCCAGACCCGGGACTCGGACTCCAGTTGCGCCTGGGCCTCTTCAGTCCGCTTCTTCTTCTCCTCGAGCTGTGCTCCCAGCCCGGCCCTTGCCTCAGTGCTCTCTTTCTGGACCTCGTCGATCCTCGCGCGAGCGCTGGCCAGTTCGGATGCTCTCGACTCGAGCTGGCTATGAAGCTCGGCCTCTTTTTTGGCTGCTTCTTCCCGCTGCGTCTTAGCATCTTCCTGGACGCTGTTGACCTGTTCCTGCTTGGCCTCAAGCTCTTTCAGGTTTGCCTCCAGCTCCTTTTCCCTTGCCTAAACCTGGCCTTGGAGCTCGGCCTCTTTTTGGGCCGCTGCGTCCTGCAGTTTCTTGGAGGTTTCCTGGGCACTGTCGATCTGGCTCTGAAGGTCGGCCTCCTTTTTCTCGGCTGCCTCCCGAAGTTTCTCTGCGTCCTTCTGGGCACTGTCGAGCTCGGCCTGCTTCGCCTCGAGCTCCTTCTCACTTGCCCGAGCCTGGCCTTGAAACTCGGCCTCTTTCTGGGCCGCTGCGTCCTGCAGTTTCCTGGGCACTGTCGATCTGGCTTTGAAGCTCGGCCTCCTTCTGGGCCGCTGCGTCCTGCAGTCTTTCGGCGGTTTTGGGCACCGTCAAGCTCGGCCTCCTTCTGAGCCGCTGCGTCCTGCAGTTTCTCTGCCTTAATCTGGGCACTGTTGAGCGCGGCCCGTTTTGCCTCTAGCTCCTTCTCCTTTGCCTGGATCTGGCTCTGAAGGTCGACCTCCTTCTTTTCAGCTATCTCCCGGAGTGTCTCGGAGTCCTTCTGGACACGAGCGAGCTCGGCCTGGTTGTCATCGAGCTCTACCTGCTTTTTACGGGTCTGACCCAGAAGCTCGCCCACTTTCTTGGCCGCTTTTTCCTGCCGTGTCTTGGCGATCTCCCGGACACTGTCGAGGTCTCTCTCCTTTTGGGCTATTGCCTTTCGCAGCGTCTCCGCGTGCGCCTCGTTCACCTGGAGCTGCTGCTTCAGCTCCGTCTCGCTCTTGCCGTACGTGTCCTTGGCGGCTTTGATCTCAGCCTTGGCCTCGTTGAGGTCCTTTGCTAGCTCGGTGAGCTGCCTCTGCTTTGCCGTGATCTCTTTCTCCTTCACCTCGAGCTGCCACTTCAGCTCCTTCTTGCGCTCGGCGTATGTGACCTTGGCGGCTCTGATCTCACCCCTGGCCTCCTTCTCTGCCACTGTGAAGGCATTGTCTAGCTCTTCCGCCTCCTTACGGGCATGTTCGAGCTGCTCCCTGAGACTCGCCTCAGTCTCTCCGAGGGTCTGGACCTCCTTCTGGCCCTCGCGTCTCTCAATTCATCTTCATCTCCTGAGCGTGGTCAGCCTTGAGTTCCTGATAGATTTCGTAGAGCCTGTTGGCCGCTTTCTTGGCCTCGTCACGCTGCCTCTCCCTTTCTGCTACACCCCTCTGAAGGTCCGCGATCTACCTTTGCAGGCTTGCTTCCCTTCCTTGGGATCGTGTGTCCGAGTCCTTTTGGCGTACATTCGCACTGTCCCTCTCGAATACGGCGGTATCTCTCTCTGTGAGAGCCTGGCCTCTCTCCTTTCTGAGCCTTCTCACCTTACTTGTGAGCCTCTCCAGTTCTGAGTCTCGAAAGTCGACCTCGAGCCTCTGCAGAGCGGCCTTTTCCAGCCCCTCCCCCTGACGAGCTCACCGGACCACTGCGATCAGGGTATGAAAGATCTTCTCTTAGTCTTTCCCAGTGGAGTAGGCTGCTTCACGGTGTTGGAAAAACCTTCAGCTCGGCCGCGGTAGCCTCCGCCTGCCTTTATACTTTTCGGGAGGCAACGTAAACAACGGAACCGGATAACTTCTCGCAGAGGGTACGTCGTTGACTTTCTCATGGTAGGTTCAAAAGGATCTGCAATGTAAAGCTCGGTTAGTAACCGTATATCGAATAGGCTTGTGGGCGGTGTAACTTCCATCTGAACTTACTCCATCACACCATTTCGACCACTGATCTTCGTCGAGGTCTTGATAAAATATTATCGGGTGTCTAATACCACGCCTTTCGTAACGTTTATCTCAGAAAGGAAATGCAATGTACAGCTGGGTTAGGCAGAGGATATGGAGGCAAGAAGACTGGGCTGATTTTCATCCGAACTCACGGCGAGATATCTCAGTCGGGGAAGACACCGCGTCACGCTTCTTTCGGCCGCCGATGTAGGAGAGTCGCAGTATTATCGATCCCCACGGAGCCCACTAAGCTGAATCTCCATTCTCTCGAAACGCTCCTCTTCAAGATCGGGTAACGATCGTCATCAAAGGCCGGGCTTCGTCCCGTCCAGGATTTGGAAGAAGGAGGCTCTCGATTCTCGGTACTGTTGTCATCGCGTAACTCGGAAAGGAACTGTCATGAATGGCTTGTTTAGATGCGTCGAAGTGAGAACTGGGCTGCTTTTTATCCAAACTCACATCTGTGCAGTGACTTGGAGCGACGTCGCATCGGATGCCGGCTGGGGATTGCCCCCATCAGGAAGCAGACATGGATAGGGTCCCTTTGCCACCACTTTGCAAATCAGCGGGAGTTGGTGCGAATCCGACATTTTGAATAAATCTACTCGCAGGAGACCTTCAGATCATTGAGGGGATTGGGAAGTTGGCAGTGACAGAGGGTAGGTCTAGGCTGTCTGGAACCTTCTGTCAGCTACTGCAGAGTTGGAAGGTACAAATTGAGACGTGGCCCGCATAGTAGCAGGACCTGCAGGGTCCTTCAACAGTTGTTCAAGCATTGAAGAAAGTGCATGCGTTAGGAACAGCAGGAGCTATCGTTCTACAGTTAATTCGATTCAGTTTTCGAGAAAGTGCAAAATTTTCCGCTACTCAACTGTTGGGAGAACCTTCTGTTGGGAGAACCTTGCAGGTTCTGCTACTGTAGTTGCCGTTTACTTCCCCTTACCAGACTGTTCTTTACCTACCCCCTTCCTCGCTCCCCTTTTCCTCCTCTTCCTCTTCCTCTTCCTTTTCGTCCTCTTCCACCTCTTCCTCTGCCTCTTCTACTTAAATACTCAATCTGCGTTCAAATATTTCCTGGGCCTCGAAATCATCGACCTCGCTTCTCATCTTGACGTCTGTTCAAAGGCACGCTCCTTCAAGGTATCTTTAATGTCTCCTTTTACCAAATGAAGCAAGAGTCAAGACCACCAACACCTGATAGCCAAGGCTCCTTGCTGCCTCGAGAAATCGCCGAAAGATTTATCTCAGCTGTTCACACGACTCGAAAGCCGATATCTGGTCCATCGGGATGCTGGCGTTATTTCTTGCGGCGGTAGATTGGGAGACAGCCCCCAATCTGGTTTGGCTAGATCAGGATCGCGTCGATGCTTACCTCACATATACCTCGGAAAACTTTATCAGATCATGAGGACACTCTGCCGGGCCAGCACCACGCTGGGGTCCATAAAATAAAGACCACCGAGCGTCTTTTGCACTGTCGACGTTGCTCCCGGGCTGGCCTGGGTGCGCTTACGACACCGGACTTCCTGGTTCATGGACTGCAAGTGGGTGTTGCAGGTGCTTGTTCATGTTCGACTTATCATACATAGTAAATATGTAGTCTTTTGTGGTTTGTTTCTCGTAATTGTTCAGTCACCGTATATACATGTTGTAATGCGTAGCTATCCCGGCATAACATCAGGGGCAAGCTATAGACAGAGACTGTAATAAAGATATAGATTTCAAAGTGCTAAGATTATATTTTTTTATTATAGTTCTTAAACCGGTTTATAGAGACCTTTAATGTAGTTAATATTAAAATTACATCTTATAAATAAGATAAAATGGTTTGTATCTGCTTATAATGCTCTCTACATTTTATAGTTTGTTTCTTTCTAATTCAATATATTTTATTTTGTTTAAGCAGTTTAATTTAATACTATACCTAGATAGCACATTATGGTAATTTGTCTTTTACCCTGCATAAACAGCTTGTAACATGCTTGTCTTGTTTTTAACAAATAATGTTACCTGTTTTCTTCCTTTTTAGGAAATTATCTACTGTAGGACATTAGGATCATTGGTCTTGTTTAATACCTGTTGAAATAAAGGGCATATATAAGACTTGATTGCCATTTTGGCAGCAGGAGTAGGTCGAGGCCTAGGTACAATATATGCTATGTCACCTTGACCTTGTACTTTAACAATACCATTACGTAAAGCCGTTGACAGTCACGCTACAGAGAAGCCAGCATTATCACTCACTTGCAACAATCTTTTTGAGCCGGGATCAATTTATTAACTACCATGTCTTACACGCCGCCCAGCAGATATCTGAGTTGACCAAGTGCCCTCCTAGAGAGCCAGCAGCTAGTCTTTCAGCCATTCATCTGCGTGATGCCCGTGTCGATGGAGGGAGATAGGGGGTCTTCACGGTAGTCGCTCAACCGTGGTAGGTCAGGGGATGCGGCACTTGTTTCCGATCCGCAGGAAGATTGTTCCCTCCACGAGCGTGAGGCGCTCCACCTGGTAGTACCCATCCGTCTTGTAGATGTCCCTAGAGAGCGCGTGGAACCCGCGCCGCCTCTTTCGCGCTCTCTATGTCCAGCACCTCGGACGCCTGGTTGACCTGCACCTCGGCCCAGGAGACCACGTCGTAGGCTGGTAGCCAACTGCCATCTTCGTCGTGCTCGGGCGGAGGGCTGCCCGGTCGGAAGAGGACGGTGTTGTGAAGGAAGGCCCATGTGAGCTGCTCCTCGACCTCGTCTACATCGGCACGTGCCAGCGGCGTGCCGACCCAGTCCCAGCCCTGGTCATCTATTTGGCAGAGTCTACAGAAATCGAGATAGTCTCTGCTTATCTGGGGTACCATTTGACTTTCCACCCTAACCACCGGGCCTCCTCCCATCACTCCTTGGGCTGTCGTCATCATGAACCGGGCGAACACGCCAACCTGCAGCCATCGGGGGGCCCGCGAGGTACGAGGCCCAGACCCCGGCGTGCTCGGCGCTGACACGCAGCAGCTCGGCGACGGTTGCCTCCGCCTGACGCCAGGCCTCTTCAGCTGGACGTCCGTTCATCTTGGCAATGCTATGCGATGCTACGCGGTGCCATATGATGCGACGCGACGTGTTGTGTTGTGATGTGGTGGAATGCGATCAGATGTGATGGAATAGGATTGTGGTTGTAAAAGACAAGGACACGTCAAGAATACAAAATCGAAGTTGGTCTAACAACGTCAAATCAGACTGTGTAAAAGTACTTAGTAGTTTAGCAAGGCAGGTGCCTGGTACCAACACTTACGTACCTACCCTCTCTACCTTGGTAGGATAAGTACCATACCAAAACTGGGCGAGTTCAGGAAACTGTCGTTTACGTACTTACTTGTTTCGAACATCTAACTCAGTTTCGATGCAGAAATAAACGTTTGAAGGCAGTTGCCTAACTGTTCCTACTTGCAAACTATTGACTATTTGTATTTTAACAGTTGGAAAATGTTTACTGAACCCGTACAGGTTTACACTTTATATCTTCGGTGTCCTCGACGTGGCCTGTTGTGCACATCTCTCAGAAGAGAGAGGCATGGTTCGACCGTCTTCTAATAACTCGGTGTCCTCTACGAAGCCTGGAGCGGTACCACATCCCCTCGGGAGCATCGTGCTCCGCCAGAGCCTGCTGAGGATAGTTGCGAATGCGTACCTACATTAGTGAATACATCCGTCGCATGCACTGGACCTTGACTAATACCTCTTAATTGTCAGGTAACCTAAGTAGGTACAACCTTCCAACTTCTGTACACGAGAGGGATAACAAATCTCTTGATTCCCTCGACGTCCTTGTCCTCGACGGAAACAAGCGCACTCTGTCCCGATCATCTTCCTTCGCAAGACATCATTTCAACTTTCAACATA
Source organism: Xylariaceae sp. FL0594 (assembly GCA_022385605.1). Classification (NCBI taxonomy): domain Eukaryota; kingdom Fungi; phylum Ascomycota; class Sordariomycetes; order Xylariales; family Xylariaceae; species Xylariaceae sp. FL0594. Next base: position 21,440 of record MU280938.1, read on the forward strand.
TTCACCCCTGAGGCCTGCCGCTCACCGAGAGGGTCCTCGACTGTCGAGTGCGCGAATTCGTATAAGTCACGTCGGCCGACACGCTCGGATTACTAGCACCGTTGAGGTTGTACGTCGCGACCACCGAAGCATCTCCCGGGACCGCACTAGGCACACTGACCGGAGACAGCGTCGCGCCCTGCGCAGTGACCTTGAAGCTGACGCTTTCAAAGGGGAGATCGTCAAAGTTGGTCAGGTTGATGGCCAGGCTGCCGGAAAGCATCCCGATGGAGAGATAGCCGTCTGCGAGGCTTGGATCGTTCGAGACGGGTCGGCCGGCGCGCCGTCCCGGCAGCACGCCGGCTCTGTAGGCCGCCCGCTGCGCCGCGCGCGAAGTGCCCGAGACGACGCCGCCGGACGCGATGTAGTTGCGCAGATAGGTGTTGCCGGCGTCGCCGGTGTGGTTTGGCTTCCCGTCGAGCGCCGACCCGGACTTGCCCCAGTTGTCGAGGTACTCGTTGTTGCCCGTGTGCACGTTTCCGGCCCCGAAGTTCTGCGCCAGCCAGGGACCGTTGGACAGCGCCACGTTGTTGCTCGCCCGCATCTGGCTCGACCCTTCGTCCGTGTAGAGTCCGAAGTACTGCGAGTCGTAGATGTAGTTGTTCACGATCACCGTCCCCGGGCTGGCCGAGAGCGTGTAGATGCCGCCGAGATCCGTGTGGGAGAGACCGTAGTTGTGCACCAGGTTTCCGTCAATCTGGTTGTTCTTGCTCGTCGTCGGCGTCGTGTAGCGAGGTTGGTACTTGTAGAGACCTCGGTTCTGGTACTCGTCGCTCCCTCCGGCGTCGTTGGAGCCCCAGCCGTAGTTGTGGCAGATGCCGGAGTACTGCGTCATGGACACGTCGTTGTGCGAGATGGAGGAGTTCTGGATATACGTCACCAATATGGGGACACACGAGCTGTAGAAGATGGCATTGTTGTAGAAGATATTTCCCGACACTGTGATGCCCGAGATGGTCATCCTCTGGTCGCTCGGATGGTGACTGTCGGCCTGCACACCGCCGACGGTGATGCCGTTTCCCATGATCTGCGTAAAGTAGTTGTCGAGCACGGAGATGCGGCTGGTACCAAGGCCTACTGCGCTTAGATGGGCATTGGCATCGTTACCTACTCCCACGCCGCCCCCTCCCAGTTGACTGAAGGTGCAGTTCGCCAGCACGATGTTGCTGGCAGCGCTCACCTGGACCGCGCTGGGCATCTGCTGCCAGTGTGGGCGGGTTGCCTCGAACTCGGGGTACGTGGTGTTCTCTCCGATATAAGCGCCCGTCTGTTGGTCCACGTAGCCATACCCTTGGCCGGGTTTGAGCCATGTCGAGTGCGCCTTGGTCACAGGTATTAGTGTTAATTACTACTGGGTGTCAAGAAGAGGTATTTCTTACAAATGTTATACCGTCGAACACAATATCATGCGCAGGACTGTCGTAGGTACCGCCAACTGAGACGAGTACCTCCTGAATTCCCAGCTGGGTAACCGCTGTGGCCAAGTTTTCTCCGCTCAGGGGCTTGTAGTACACCTTGCCGGCGGCAGAGTCGAGATAGAACTGTCCCGCATCGGTTAACAGCGCCAGAGCGTTCTGGACGTACACGCCGAAATCTGCATTGGGATGGTTGATGGTATCATAGCCAATGAGCTGGTTGCGCCAGGCAGTCTGCTTCATGACGAGCGCTCGGTTGCCGACATGATCGATCGGGGCATAGCGATCGGTAAAGGACGAGATGAAACGGACCTCGGCGCCGTTCAGACCCGACGTCGACATCATCCAGTCGTAATCCGAGCTCGACCAGGTAACGGACGTGTCCGTGTAAGAAAGCCCGTTTCGCTGGATCCGCCTGCGCGCAAAGTTGGCCGCCTTTCCGTTAACATACAGATTTCGCGACTTGGTTCCAACAGGGACAGAGGCGGAGTAGACGCCATTCTGGCCCTGCGTCCAGCCCGTCACTTTGAGGCCACCGGAAATCGTGGCGTTGGTCCCGCTCCAGTAGACGCGAAAGCCATTCGTTCCTGAGTCTGCATTGGTGAAGCGGAGGGGACGCTGGATAGTGTATACTCCAGCGGCCAGATGAACACGCACATCACTCGACTGACCGGCAGACAGGAGGCTACGGACACTTTGCTGGGCCTTTTCGATCGTTGCAAACGGCGCCTGCTCCGTCGTACCGGTGTTCTGGTCTGAGCCTTGGGTGGAAACGTAGAAGTCTGCGGCGGAGGCGAGTTTGAGGAGTAAACCCCAAGCGAGGCACAAAAGCGACGAGGTCTTCATCTTGGTTCAGGTGTGCAAGAGAAGCCAAGTTAGGATGACGATGTGCACATCTTTGGTCTACTCGAATCCTGTTTTATACGCAGTTAACTCGCTGCTAACAGTAACATGTGCCCCGACCTACCATGACAAGGGAGGAAGCTCCCCCGTGCACGGAAAGGGGGCCAATGACATCTCGGAGCGGGACCTCCGGCATGCGCCCGAATTGAGGATATACATGTATATTAGGCGGGGTAAAGCTTCCTTCCGTTCCGGGTTGATGCTGGAGCTGTAATCCACCAAAGCCCCGGATTTTCCCCAGATTTCCCCAATTTATGCATACTCCGGCGAATTTTCCGTGCAGGGGACGTCCGGTGGAAATGTACATACAATATGCAGCTGTATAGCCGCACCAATGACAAAGCCTCAGCATCGGGCGAATTAAGCTGAGCTAAGCTGTTGCGCAACGGTGTGACAATGGCAACAAGACACGGATTCTGCTCCTATTGCCTTTTGACCTTGACCTAAACCAGCAAGATACAGACAATTCATCTGAATCCAAAACAATAATAACAAAGGAAAATAGAAAAGAATGAAGTTCACATACGGCATCTGGTTCGATCGAGCGAACACGTCCATTTATAACGCCGTCGAGGTCGACAATGTCAAGACTCCGGAGGCCCAGCCGGGTCATATCCGGGCCCTGTGCACGACGCGCCACGTGCGAGACAGGGGGGATACTCTGAACCAGCCCACCATCACGATGAACCTGTCGTCTCCGGCTACCAATGTTGTCGCGGGCGCTGTCTGGCATTTCCGAGGCGCCAAGAGCAGGGGCAAGGAGCCTAGATTCCAGCTCTACGGTGGAGGAGAGTCAGGTTCTCCAGACTCGGCCTCCCTGGCTGATATCGAGATCTCGGCTAACGACAAGACGACGACGCTGCGGTCCGGGGGGTTGAGTGCCGAGTTGAATACACAGCCCAATAGCTTCCGCCTAGCCTTCCGGGAGTCCAGCACGGGGAGATTGCTAACGGACCTGGGCTTCGCTAGTGTCCAATACATCGTCGGAGCTCCCGGCCGCGGAGTGACCCTGGCACAAGAAGCCGCGACCAGTATCGCTGACCCGTACTATCGCGCCCCTAACTCAGACAGCAGAGTCCCGTTCATAGCCCTCTCGTTCAGCCTTGGCGTCAATGAATACGTCTATGGCTTGGGAGAGAGGTTCGGACCATTTGTGAAGAATGGCCAGGAGATCGATATGTGGAACGAGGACGGAGGCACCTGTTCGCCCTACGCGTACAAGAACATCCCATTCTATATGACCAACCGCGGCTACGGCATCTTCTTTGATTCTAGCGATGTCCTATCTTTCGAGGTGCAGAACGAGAAACGCGCCAAGGTGCAGGTGTCGATCCAGGGCGAGGAACTGAGGTTCTACTTGATTTACGGGCCTACGCCCAAAGACGCACGTTTGCCCACTACCTGCTTTTTAGCATATACACACCGATTTTGCTAATTACCAACGTCAGATCCTCGCCAGATACGCCGACCTGACAGGCCGGCCCCCGCTGCCCCCGGCGTGGAGTTTCGGCTTGTATCTATCGACCTCGCATCTGACAGACTACGACGAGAAGACAGTCATGTCGCATCTGGACGGAATGGCGGCGAGGAACATCCACGTGTCTGTTCTCCATTTCGACTGCTTCTGGATGAAGGCACACACATGGACTAGTTTCCGGTTCGATCCCAAATTCTTCCCGGACCCGAAAGCCTTCCTCGATCGGCTGCATCAGACCGGCCGTCGGGTCTGCGTCTGGATCAACCCGTACATTGCCCAAGAGTCGGAGGTCTTCGAGGAACTGATGGACAAGGGGTACCTCATCAAGACCCTGGACGGATCAGTTTGGCAGAGCGACACCTGGCAGGCCGGCATGGGCATACTCGACTTCACCAACCCGGACGCGGTCAAGTGGTACCAGAGACAGCTGCAGGACCTCCTGGACGTGGGCGTAGACACATTCAAGACGGACTTTGGCGAGCGCATCCCGTGGGAAAACGTCCGATTCCACAACGGCATGGATCCTCGCGCGGGACACAACTACTATTCCCTGCTTTACAACGAGGCCGTGTACGACGCAATCGCGGAGAAGCGCGGACGGAACGAGGCCGTCGTGTTCGCCCGCGCTGCCACGGCCGGCGGCCAGCGTTTTCCCGTCCACTGGGGCGGCGACTGCGAGAGCACGTGGTCCGGCATGGCGCAGTCGCTGCGCGGCGGCCTCTCGCTCGGCATGAGTGGCTTTGGTTTCTGGTCCCACGACATCGGGGGCTTTATGTCAGAGGGCCAGGCGAATAGCACACCCGAGCCGGCCCTGTACAAGAGGTGGCTCCAGTGGGGACTCCTGTCATCGCACTCGCGGCTTCACGGCTGCAAGACCTACCGTGTGCCCTGGCTAGTGGATGACGAGGCGAGTGCCGTTCTGAGCAAGTTCACGCGTCTGAAAAACATGTTGATGCCCTATATATTCGCCCAGGCCATTGACTCGCATCGCCTTGGGCTACCCCTGTTGCGGGCTATGGTGATCGAGTTCCCCACAGACCCGGCCTGCTGTTCGCTAGACATGCAGTACATGCTGGGTGACAGCCTCCTGGTGGCCCCTGTGTTCGATGAGTCTGGGGAGGTGACGTATTACGTGCCCGAGGGTCGCTGGGTTGGCCTTCTCGATGGCCGGGTGCGTCAGGGCCCGTCTTGGCTCAAGGAACGATTCGACAACTTCCACCTCCCGCTCCTTCTGCGCGAGAACAAGGCCGTCCTCACAGTAACGGAAGATCGCCCAGACTGTGGCTGGGCCGGTGTTCTCAAGTACTTGATTGTTGGCTCCGTGACGACTGCGGGAAAGGAGGAAACCGTGCTGGAGGCCAAAGTACCTAGTGCCAGGAAGATCGGGACGTATGAAAGCACAATCCAAGTAGCATTTCGGAGCTTAGATGGCATTTCTAGTGCTGATACACCGAGGATCGCAGAGGGAGCCGTAGGTCAGATGCCCGAGCTGCTGGTCTTGAGCGAGGAGAGGCACTTGTGATAGTGGCTAGCTTTAATAGCTACGTATCGGGAAACCCAACTTGGTGCAATCACTGCAATCAGGCCCAACTATTTAGCTATTAAGACCGTAATAAAGGTTTCGGGGCTTGACTGAAGTATTACTTTTGTAGCATTTTTTCGATGACTCCAGTATATCGCCCTGGGGAAGCATTACCCTGACGAGACAAGCGCCGCGGAGCTTGGTAGGCCAAAGATCATAATTGTAGTTATTAATAAGTAAATCGGACATTTGTTGTAGATTGGCCTACTGGTGTAAGGTGTAAGTAACTGAAGTAAATGGTGTTTAATCAAAAACTATGTAGCTCTGACTGGATTAATACAGTACGGCCTGTATTTAAACAGTGGATGGGGATGTACCTCCCACAGATGGATAGAGTGCAGCCTGTGCCGAGTGGAAGGAGTGGTAGTAACAAAGGGTATATTAGGTACGTACCCAAGGTACATGGAAAGACCTCTGCCAGTTTGAGAAATATAATCTAGAACTCGGAGCCAATGAAATCGAGGTAGTGTACTGGATGGTCATTGCATTCACTGATATTGACTCTCGCCGAGTCCCCCATTGCTTTTCATTGGCCTAGATCTACACCCACTTTTACATTTCCACTTCCACTCAAGCTACACGCCATCAACCCACCACCTGCAAACAACTTGCAACCTCAAACCATCACCATCCCAATCCCCATACACTGCATTGCTAACCCAAAGGTCAAAGGCACATAGGTATGTCTCATCTCTTCAGTCTTTACAGTATACATGTAGGTCTAGGAGCTAACTCGCCACCAAACCAGTCAAGTCAAGATGTCGGACAATCAAAGCCAGCGGCCTGAGGTCCCCGAAGGCGACAAAAATACCCACAACGCCGGCGGCGGCAACAATGCCATTGAGGAATATGTCATCAATGAGGACGGAACCACTAGGTAGTACTTCATATCCTCAGACCAGACTACCGAGTCTCAACATCAGTGGGTGGAGCGCATTTACGCCGCTATGAGACCCCAGCCTGGCAGTATGGTGTTTTTCACCGCCCGCGAGATCCCACGCGACAACACCGGAAACGGCGCCACGACTGAGCATAACAACGGCGGCCATACTACCAACACCGGCGGTGGAAAGCCAGTTGGTGCTGACAACGGAGACGGCAAGACAAGGACGAGGAGAACAAACAGGGCGAGTAAGCACGAGGACCAGATTCTCGCCGACTATGGGCGAAGCTCACAATCATGGAAACGTGCTTCACCAAGGCGGAAATACAAGCAATGGTTTGAGAAGAAATCAAGTCTAGACATATCTTCCGGGATGGCCTGGAATGAGTGGCGCATAGAAATGCTATGAGATTCAACTCGCGATCGTTGGTTGTAGTGTTCCCTTCATCCACCGTAGGCCTCCCTGACTCTGTGACCCTCCGTAACCTTCTGTAAGCCTCTGTAGTCCTCTCCTGCAACCGTGGTCCTGTATGCAGTCTTGTGGCTTTTGATTTAAACTTAAACCCGCAATCAAGCCCTACATACGTACATGGCGCCGTAAAATCTCGGCCTTGACCACTGCGATTATGCCTGCGACTTGCTTTTCCTGCTGTAAACCGCCACAGCATCACACTCTTGCGTACAAGTTCATTAATTACTAGTTCAATACCACACCAAATTAATTAATGAAGTGCAGGCCCGAGTCCAATCTGTTCAATTCTAAGTCTGACATGCCGCGCTGAACCCGCTTCATTCGATTCCTCCGAGACGTCGTTGATCCCTTATGTAATCCTCGACAATCCCTGCCGATCAAATTGCCGTTTCGAGACACTCGGAACACTTCTCACTGGCCGAACGCTTGTGGGAAGACCCCTCTTCCACTGCATTAGAGGGTGGGCCGCTGTCGAGCCAAGTCGAACTGATGCCCCTGCGTTTGCCGCTAGTCGACTCATTCGAGACAACAACCCCCACGACGCCCACGCTCACGCCACTGCGGTGGAACCCGGAAGTAATGTTCTACGCCGCCCGGGTGATCCTGCGCGACCACGCAGAGATGGCGCTATGGCACGGGCACTTAATAGCAGCGACCGGTGCTGACGGAGACAGAGAGGGCAGGACGAGCGGCGGAGGTGAAGATCAATTCTTGACCACGGCATGATTCACGCTCCACGAGATCCCTATTTACCAAGTCAAATTGAGAGTGCTTTGCGGGAAGGTGCGAGGAACTCTAAACAACTTCTTGCCATCTGCTCATTGACCGACACTACGTGCATGCTCGTCACGTATATGTAACAAGCATACAGGGGAAGCCCAATTCTGAAAATTAATATTATCCGTTTCCTTGAGGCGAAAGACGCTGCCTCCTCCTTCATGCCGTATATGGTCTTCTCGCTTCTGAACGAGGGGTGCTCGTCTGCCCTATGGCCCTCGCTACGTCGGCTGAGCCAGTTTAATCCCTCCCAGCGTTCGCCAGCACGATTGCGATTGCAATTCTGAGTGACCTAGTCAATCATCACGACGTCCATGTCGAGGGACTCTTCGTCTTCGGGGACCTCATTGCCCGGGTCGAGGCCTGGTTGACTGCTAAAGTCCTATTCCAAGCGATCGAGGCCTGCAAAAAAGAGCACGCCGATGCTAGAGCTCGCATCGAGGATCTGACGGAGGCCAAGGCCCTCACAGACGCGTGTCTCGCTCGAAGCCGCCTGACGGATGAGCTGATTGCGGTGTTGAATATTCCGAAGTGAGATTGAGCGGCAACACTCCTGTAGGCCCGGGCATCCCTGTGATGACCCCGAAGCCACTCTGATGACACTATACCAGCTCTTTCTCTTGCTACATTTGATTGCTCCAAATATACCACTTAGCTACTTATAGAATACAAATAAATAGGGAAACGACAATCAATTAATAAAATAAACAGTTGGACAACTGCCTTCAAACGTTCATTTCTGCGTCGAAAATAAGTTAGATGTTCGAAACCAAGTAATACGTGAAACGACAGTTTACTGAACTTGCCCAGTTTTGGTATAGTACCCCAGAATCTCAATACAAAGTACACACGGATTCTAGCTATCCAAGAGTTCAACACCCAAAATTACCTTTTTAGTTCCCTACACACCTTTAATTTCTAGTCACAAAAGTTGTTAACACTCCTCCCCCCCTCAATAACTGCGATCGATAGGAGGTGTTTTATAAAAATAGTATTCTTGATTGCTTGAATTATTCGCAATGTCGAAAAACCGAAGCATCGGCGAGAAGAGCCGCAAGTTCGACAAGATTTCCGACAAGCTGATTGAGGCGCTAGAGAAAATGCCCGGCACCCTCATGCCCGAAGTGGTCGATTTCGCGAACAAACTTGGGACCATGGACAAGACCTGCCAGACTGTCCTCAAAGAGGACCATCCGCCCTTGAGCCTGAAGGCGATGGTGGACATGCTGCCTCGTCCAGTCATCGACGCCCTCTGGACTCAGCAGCAAGAGAAGAGCTTTCAGCGCAGCTGGCGAGAGGGTCGTTACCTCAAATACCTGCAGTCGGACGCCTCTCCGCCCCTCAAGACAAACCATGCGTATTCCGTAATGTGGAAGTCGCTTCCGCGGCTGCGCGGCTGCTTCCCGACTGACATCGTCGGCGTGGTGGGCCATCTTCGGTACGAAGGCGACGCCAAGATGGCCGGGGCCGTCAAGAAGCCGGACGAGGCTTGGCCCTACCGGTTCTGCGAGCACCTGACAGACCTGGCCCCGGGCTCGCCCTGCAGAGGCAACATCGGCATGCTCACGATGCTAATCCGGTACGTCGTCGCCGACCGGCTCGACGACCGGCGCAAGGTGCCCCTGCACGACCGCCAGACCGGGGATCGATTCGGGAAGAAGCTGGCGGCCAAGGTCCAGCAGGAGAACGTCACGCGGTCGTTGCGCGAGCTCCACGCCGAGCACCGCGACCGCTGGAAGGCCTCTAAGCGCCATCACCCGTTCGAGTCCGACGTCATGGTCGAGATCGAGAGGCTCAACAAGCGCGAGAGTGTTCCGACGATGTCGGACCCTGACGACCCGGTCCCGCTATATCCCGTGGGTACCAATGACCTCACGACGCTCAAGAAGGCATTCGATGCCGCAGGATACACGGGTTACCGCCACGTGCCGTCTTTCGCGACCGTGGCATTGCGAGCCAAGCTCGTCGTCCGTGGCCGGACGCGCCAGGACAACCTCGACTTCTCCAAGTTAAAGGAGCTCAACGTCCTGAGGATCCCTTTGCTCCAACACGGCGAGCGCCTCCTCGCGAAGCGTCGCCTGGAGCTGGCAGCACAGGTCTCTTCTGGCCCATCCGGCGCAGCCGAGGTCGCCGACTCTATAGGGCCTGATGGCGGGGAGTCCCAACACCGCCTCGCCTTCTCTGACGATGATGACGATGATGATGATGCGTTCCGGTCTGAGAACCTATTCGAGCGCGAAAACGAGGTCATGGGTGAAGACGAGGTCCAGGACGAAAACGAGGTCATGGGTGAAGACGAGGTCCAGGACGAAGATGAGGTCATGGGCGAAGACGAGGTCAAGGGCGAAGACGAGGTCATGGGCGGAGACGAGGTCCCGGGTGAAGACGAATTCCTCGAGCCTGTCAATGAATTCCACGAATTCGGCGACCAGGAAATGCCAGACACTGATGAGCCCGCCTCTGATGAAGCGGGCCCCTCGGAAGGGACAAGTAAGTCTTTAGGCCAAGGCTCACCCGCGCGTTCGACAACAACGCCAACACCAACCACGCCGATAGTAGCAGCACGAGCAACAGCAGGAACAGAAGAGATGCCTGGGACAGAGAGCGGCAGCAATCAAAAAACCGATGGGGCCAATCAAACAACCGATGGCACGGAAAGGATGATCGTTGACTCCTGCCCAGAGAGATTCGTCGGCGGCCCGGTGGAGTGTGGGGATGGGCATGGGCATGAAGGCCACGTCCAGTTCGTAAACTGGATGAAAGCGCACATACCGCCAGGATACGTAACGAACTATTCGAATTGTTATCTACTTCAGTGGGACGAGAAACGAGAAATGGCGTTCGGAACCTACGCTGAGCGTCATGGCCCTGGATTCCAAAGCAGGGCCACTCGCCGTTGCCGTGTCCTAGAAGCGGAAGAACGCAGAAGCAGTAACAACAACAACATCAACACCAACAACACCACCAGCCCGAAAAGCAATAACGACAACTGCAGCGAGAAGAATACCAACAAGAGGACCAGGAGAGACGAGGACTACGACAACTACAACTACAACAACGACAACGACAGCGACAGCGGCAGCAACAACAGGCGGATACACGAGAGCAAGCGCCGTAGACGTGGTGGCCGCCGTGGTCATCGTCGTGGTTTGCCCGCCGGGGCCGCTGGGGATATTAGAGATGGTGGCGCCGGCCGTGGGCCCGGCAGAGAAATGTCCCGGAACGAAGGAAATACATATATGTAGGTATGGAACAAGACTTGGACAAGAACTGGGACTACCAGTAGCTTACTCTCCGGTGTGTCTACGTTGACACGACTCCTGTGTCCTGCTGTGGAACGAGCTTGAGGTTTCTACATGTGGTAGGTACGTCACCCGTTCGATTCTAAATCCTAAAACCTATCATCTCTGCCTTCCTTCTCATTTTCACATTTCTACATGTTTACACTTTCACATCTTCACATTTCTCACAATCAAGGCAAATTCTGCACCCAATAACCAAGCTGTAACTAAATTACAATGGCGCAAAGCTCTGAGGCGATTCTGGCGGAGATGATGAACAAGTTGGGCGACATACGCGAGAAATATAAGGACGACTTCGACGCGCAGACCTTTTTGTTGTCCAGATCTTACATGGCAGAGTTTACACTTGCCGAGGTGGCCCTCCTGGTCAAGGATGTCTTCCCCTTCAAATACAATCATAATTTGGACGCCGCCATCATTGTCCTGCGACACTTATATCATGCCGTACACCCGAGCTTCCTCTCCCCTGCCGAGATAGAGTCCATGAAGAAGGAAGAGGAGAAGCATGCACTGCTCCGACTGATCTGGGCCGACGTCAACAACCCCTAAGAAGAGAACGTGGCGGCGCAGACGGTCATCCGATATGAGATGCAGAAGGCATATGACCCCGCCGGCAACAAGAGTGTCTACGACATGCTCGAGACAGAGGCCATGTGGCGGACGCTCTGGAACCGGCCTCCCTTCCTATTTCACCCCAAGCTCTTCCGAAAGCGCCAAGGAGAAGAGGCGTTCGAAGTGATTCCGCACGACGGTCTTTCCGCGCAGCACCATCTGATCCGCTGGGATGGCTCACAGCCTCTCGCTGAGCGCGTCTGTGACATGTTCGGCACGTACAAGAGTCCCGACGGAAAGCAAACCAGATATTACATCTGGAACGATCCAAACATCATCCGCGTCCATTATCGACACGACGCTCCGGGCAGGCCGGCGACATACGAGGACCTGCGCCGGATCAAGATCAGCCCTTGCCGAGCCCGCGTGGAAGGTCAGGTCGGCGACAAGTTTACTATGACGCAGTCTGATCCTACCGAAGACTCAGAAAAGATCATATACACCCTGATCGCAGTGGTCCGGTGCGCTCGCGGAGGGGAGGGGCCGGATAGCGTGCAATTGTACGACACCGTTGGCTCCCGCGTGCGTATACCCCTGAGGATGAAGGCGATCGCCGGCACGCAGTGGACTCTGGGCAACGCAGCCGACCATAACCGCGCCTACATGCTGTACTACACCCCCGGGTTCGAGGTCGAGGTGGAATCATATGGCCATCGGGAGGAGCATGAGGAAAGTATGCTCCGGCTACTTCGGGCCAGTGTTCTCAGTTCACCAGATCCAACCAATACTGCGCTATTCCCTCATCCCACTCATTACCCATCAGAGGCGATGTCAGACAACAAAGGCAACGAAGAATCCGCCGCGGATCAAGCTCCCGACAAGCAGATGGTCGAGCTAGGCTTCGAAGATTTCGTCAAGGTCAAGGGAGATGGTGGTACCCATCTCTTCAGCGAATCACCTCTCCTGCCCCGAAGACAAGGCGCGCCTAACCTGGTCAAGCTGCCAGAGACCGCTTTTCTGCACGAAAGCTTGGACGCCACTGCGATGCTATCAAAGGACGGAGATGTTTCTGCGATGCTCCGAAACAACTGCGCGTCCGCTCTGCGGGAGGTTTTGTAGATGTAGTCATTCTCTACTCATATACTCGGAGGATTCTTTCATGGTGTTCTGGCCTGGAGTTTGTTAACAGGCATAAAGGATAGCTCTAGGTTGCTCATACGTCCGTATAGGATGTAGAATCTTTGACAAATAGATGCACAACTGCTGCGGTCTAAACAGTGTATACATGTTGATGTGCATATTCATGAGGTTGAATTGGTGTCAAATGATGCTCTCAATGTTTATGATGCTATCTAATTACAACTCCGGGCTTGCAAGTGCACCGAGCTATACGCCACGGTAAACATCTCAACTATGAAGAATCCGTCTCTGGGAAAGTTTTCTCCTCTAGGGACATGATTATGGTGATCTTTTCTGTCTCAGACTATAGTTCGATCAAGTCCCCATCTCTATCAAGTTCTCTGTTCTCATCGTCAACCTCATCCGGGACTCCTGTGGTCTCGGGATTACCGTCAGCACCGGCACTATTGACGTTAGCATTGGCGCTAGCGTTGGTGCTGTTAGTGGTGGGATTGGCAATAGCTGTAACGATGTTGTTGGTGGTGGCACTGGTGTTGTTGTTAGCGGTGTTGCTATCGCCACCACTGTTGCCCACCATGCCCGTGTCATCGTCCGAGGAGTCCTCCACTAGCAGGTGGTCTGTGAGTCGATAAGTAAACTCAGTCGACGACGACTTGGGTCGAGGGGGAATCGGTGGAATGCGGACACGTCCGGCCAATATATCCTGTCGAAGCCGTTTGCGAAAGGATCAACGATTGCTGCCGGAGTAAGACCCAACTGTCGCGCTGATCACTAGCCATGCGTTGATCACCACCCCCACGAGCAGGACCAGCGTCACCACGACCACGAGCAGCACCACCACGACCACGGGCAGCATCACCACCTCGGCTCATCTCATGATCGTTAGCCTCGGTCCGCATTTGTCCAACGACCACTCGCTGGCCTACCACGTAAAAGACCGTGGCCATGTCTCCAGGGCCAGCGTGAGTGCGCTCGCAGCACCAGTCTAGGAACCGATATCCGGCCTCGGCGGTACTGGTCGATAGTAGCTGAGAAGGTTTCCGTGCTGAAGACATCTTTGCCGTTGCCATTGTCATTGTCGTCAGGCTTATCATGGCCAGTTCCAGTATCAACCTGGGTCATATGATCTCGCAAGCCCTCGCCTCCTGGTACAGTTGGAGAGACCTGAGGTCGTTGATCACTGCCCGCGGTCGCGTCGGGCACGATGGCATTGTCGGACATATTGAGTACCGATGTTGAAGCGACGGGGGCGTATTAGTGTTGACGAGACTTGTCTCTTTTGTGTTTGAATGGAGACTTGAGAATTTAATGGCACAGATAGAAGGATTCACCTAGATTCTCTATCAACTTTGATTCAGATAATAAAAGTAACTGGATAGATACCTGAAGTCTGAAGATGTTTTGCTTTTAAACCACGTCAAAGTGAGAGGAGGCGAGACCAAGGACGTTTGTGCTTTGGAGGCAACACTTAACAACAAGCTGCAAGAGAACAGTCCGAGTAAGTACTTGTTAAAAGTAGTAGTGACAGAGGATAGGTGCACATCTGATGGGATTTAGAGATTGATTGAACGATTTACTGGTTTCTGGTTATAATTGGTCACCACAGGCAACAGAGCCGTTCAACTCTGCCATAAAGGGGATTCTCACCTCGCGTGGAGTAATAGGGTAAAGTGTAATGTCGAGCCGCACCTGACGGTAAAGGTTGAAATCCCAACGTGGGCATTAGAAGCGGCAGTGACAGAGGTGCAGGGCTACAACAATGCCGCAAATCAACTCAATGGCAAGAAAGCCTAATTGATTGGACCATTGAATGTCAACTTTCAGTTGTTAACCGGAGAATAAAAGAGACTCCATGGCTATTCGCTTTGCGCACGCATTGATTCTACCAATAGACCCAAAGCTTTAGAAGGTATGTCTATCTTTTTTTTTCTTGTTTTTTCTGCTTCCAGAGTTGTCAAAGAAGCTAATTCCGCTTCCCAGATTTATTAAATCATGATTCCTAATTCAACCACGCAAACATCCAGACTCTGGTACGAGCCATGCCATTCACTTGAAAATGTCAGACAACGCAAATATACCCCATGCAGCGGCAACCAGGCCTTCGCTAGTATACAGAGAGACAACCGAGAGCATCCGGCAGGTGGACACGATGGAGATCACGATAATAAGAATAACACCGACATCAAGAACGACAAGAACAATAAGAACAACGACAATAACGACAACGACGACAATCACAAGAATGACAGCCTCGATCGCACCGCCCCTCCGCTCCCCCTCGGTAACATCGACGCGCCAATACAGCTGAGGCCAGGAATTGGTTGGTACGCCGTTGTCAGGGGTGAGCTCGGTCTGGCCTAAAAGATATGGTGGCAACAATAGAGGGATTCTCTCCGGCTTCAAAGTTACCCGAGACGATGACTCTATACGATCTCACAGTGGTTCCATCACCAAGATTCAATCCTGTACACCCATTAAGAGACACAGACCGGCATATCTCAAGGTCAGGCCATGATGCCCTGTCGTCTAGCTCAGGTTACATGCAAGTTCAGAGCACGAGGTAGAATCAACAATTAAATTCAACCATTGACATAGGTAGTTCAAGCATGTGCATCTCAGCAAGTCTCTTTTGGTTACTTTGCCAGCTGTTAAGACCCCTCCAACGTAGAACTCAGATCATTTGATCTCGGGCCTTCTAGTTACTTAACGAATCGGCACAATTATAATCACTAAAAGAAAAGATCCAGATAATTTGATCCCAGAACCTCTAGTTAACTAATCGGCACAATTATCATTACCAAAGAAAAGATCCAGATCATTTGATCCCAGAACCTCAAGTGAACTAATCGGCACAATTATCGTTACTTAAGAAAAAGTCCAGATCATTTGATCTCGGACCCTCTAGCTACTTAAAGCCAGCAAGTTTGACACACTACTAACGAAGAAGTCCAGATCATATGATCCTAAGGTTAGATACTCGACAGAGAAGGTAACTCACGAATACACTCGCCTGTGACTTGCTCAGTGTCATTCACTGAGGTTCTGCTAATGGATTGTTCCTTCCTCTTTACGATAACGCCGAACTGTCCGGGGCCAGGGTCTCGGATATGGCCCGGCTGGCCTCGTCAGGTGTACGCTGCAGGATCCCAACGGTCGATGGCCGGCCGTGGAGTTGCACGAGTTCTGTCGCGACCACTTTGCGAAACAAGTTGAGCGTTCTTTCAGAGATGCAGGAACCGAAAAGAACGACAGCTACGCGCTTCGCCGCTCCCTCCTCGTCGTCCCTAATCTTGTTCGTCACATCATGGAGCCATTTGATCATGTTGCCGAACATGATCTCGTCGTACACCGTAGCGGACATGGTAACTTCGATGATAAATACTACGCTGTTCAGTCGTGGGGCGCTTTTCTCGCTCTGTAGAAAGCCAATTCCAAAGTCATTTGCCTCGAAAGCTCTCAGAGTAGGAAGGTACCGCTCGCTCTTGTGCTCGTCAATCACATATTGCTGCAATGCGGCGTATGCCAGTCTTGTTGCTGTGACATAGATGACGTTCTTCGGGCCCCTGCCTGCAATTGCCTCTGGGACGACATAGTCGACGAGCTTCAACTCGTGTACGGTCATGGCAGGTCCAGCGAGGTAGATGGCCTCAGCTCCGCTGCTTTTGGCCACGCCTTGCAGCAGACGGTCAACACTGCGCTTTGCCCGGCGCCAGGCATCGTCAGCCAGATTTTCGCTCATGTGTGCCGTGGGAAGGGGAATGTAATGCGATGCTATGCTGTATATCTGTGGTGCAAGGAAGAGGTGACTCCAGAGCTTCTATGTTGGTGAGTATTTATTCGCCTCTAAACTCTCAATCGTCAAGAAGGCGAGTACAGAGATAGGTTGCCGCGTACTTTTACCTTACAGCTAAGCTTTAAATATAGGTAACAACAAAGCTTCGGGTAAATATTACTGGTAGACCATACAGGAGGAAGCCAAGAGGTGCACGTCAAGCTAGAATATTACTACCTACAATCTCCCAAAAGGTCAAGCTCGTTCATACCCGACTTATAAACTGTCATCCAATAGTCCGCCCCCATTCAATGCTACACCATAGACCTCCATACTTCTTCTTGCCCCGCGCTCTTACCGTCAAAAATAAGGCAAGCAAAAAAATTCTTCATACAGATTATCACTTCATATCAAGTACTGACTCGTACCACCAGCCATAAATCGGACCGCATCACAATCATCAGCCCTTAATACAAGGCCTGCAACATATGATCCCACTTACCTTTAAACACAGATCTCACAGAGCAGAAGCTAATGTGTCAAGACAGACTCATAGATTGAACAACTAAAAAAGCCCATCACGTCCTTAGTACTTCTTCGAGACTACAATCCCTCACTATGTCAGACAACGTCACCGTATCCGAGGCATTCTCCACGACAGTCGACGTAAGCACCGCCGAGGCGGCGTATCAGTTCATTGACTGGTGCCGCGAGCGCGCCCAGGCCGGCCCAGGAGCAACAGCCACGATCACCTACATTGTAGGCAACAACCCTGAGCGCGAGCCCACCCGCAGTGATCGTGGTGGTCGCGGCGGTGCTGCTCGTGGCCGTGGCCGTGGCGGCGCTGTTCGTGGCCTCGGTCGTGGTGACGTGTCCGGTTCTGCCAACGAGCACTGGGCCGTCAGGATCAATCAGCTCATGGGCCGACCGTCAAGGGCCACGACCAGTGGAAACAATCCCAACGCCACCACCAACAACCCAGGCAATGACAACAACAACACCAACACCAACACCAACGCCCACACAGAGTAGGGCTCGGGCCTTTAGACACCAAGTTACGATTGAGCAAAGGCGCGTACAGCGCTGTGGTGAGATGTTCTTTTGTGGATTTCCTGTCGCTAGCTATGTAGCTAGAATAGGCCTTGCGGTGCCCAAATTATAGGTTTTATATTAATATTAACTGGCCAGTTTCCTGTGTTCTGTTCTTCAACGTTCCGTCATTGTCCTAGGCCCTTTTGCCTTAATTTCCGCTATTTTCTAGGCTTTTCATGTCGATGTAAACAACTAATCTGTTTCAGCTCATTTTGACCTCTTTTGCGAGTTGTAAGTACACGAAGAGCCCCTCCATCAGAAGAGTGAGCGCACCTTGAGCTCGTGAACCTACAATACAGGCACCCAGCAATTGGCGATTTTACAGGGGATTTCGACTAAAAACAAGTGCATAGACATCGAACTACCATTAACAAGAAATAAATTACATCAATCGCAATTCTTGCGACTATCGACAGCCCTCTAGCCCGATTTCCCTCCCAGTTCTCTCTCTCTCTCTCTGTCCCTCTCTGTCTTTCTCTCTGTCTCTCTCTCTGTCTCTCTCTCTGTCTCTCTCTCTGTCTCTCTCTCTGTCTCTCTCTCTGTCTCTCTCTTCTCGCGCTCCCTCTCGCGCTCCCTCCCTCACTCCCGAGCGACTTGTCGTAACAAAATGTCCGAGAATACCAACTATCCGCGAAATGTTAATGCATATGGCAATGCCAATGCCAATGCCGACGGCTTCCGTCCAGAGCAGATGAACCAGGCCAACTCTCTTACCAATGCCAATGCCACCGAGACCGCGACCGCGACAGCACCTCCCCAGCCCAACGCCCCTATCACGACGCCCCAGCTGCGTCTCGCACCATGGCCGAGCGGATGAAGCGCGACCCGCAAACTGGCCAACTTCATGCGCGTGTCCTCAGGGATGATCCTGAGGACTATCGCCAGTTCCTCGAAGAGGCTCGCCGGAGAAACCCCAACCCCGGGGGGTGGATCGAAACGATCACCATGGTCGAGCCGCTTGATCCGTACGATACGCGAGCTATGTTCTACGGCCCAAACTCCCCGATCACACAGCAGGGCAGCGATGCCGGCCCAGCTCAAGTCCAAGCCACCCAGGCATCGGGCGGAGATGCCACCACTAGCTCTCGTCAAGACCACCCCGCCGGCGGCAATCCTCGTCACGGCTTCCGCATCGGAGACCGCCGCCGCGCCCGCCACCGCCGCCATGTCCAGCCCTCTCGGGAAGCGGAGATCCAACGTCTTAATAACGAGCTGGAGGAATATTTTAATCAAGAGGAGTAGGACAATGGGGTAGAGGAAGACGAAAGGATGGAAGGGAGGTGGGGTAATTGACTCTGATTGTTATAATAGATAGCACTAATAATACCTGACCCATCGCTAATAATAATGAGGGCAACGTTGACAGCATATACTTACTACCTCCAGTTCACTAGAACTTACCGATGAAGCGCCGTGACTTTGCCTTATCAGTTAACCAACTCAACTCGACAAGATATCCAGGTAATTCATCACAACTTCCAGCGGTCTCGTAACAGCCAAAGCCTGCAAGAAGCATAGGATAGGGAAAGTGAAGCTATCGAGACAGATGCCAAGGTTACAGCAGAGATAAGCTGACCTAAAGCCCCTAAATTAGAGGCGCTACCCTGTAAATTTGCCTAACATGGTTCAGTGCCCCGGTGTCTTGGCAGTCAGGTGATTCTTGGTGACACAGCATATTGCTGCCGCTGTTATTTCTGCTGCTGTTTTATCTGCTGTTTTGGTTAATTCCGTTGTTTCTGTTGCTAGTGTGATTGTTGCTGCTGCTGCCCACTTGCAGCCGCTTGCTCCGCGCAAAAACGGCGAGGTTGTTCATGTTCCTCACTGCACGGTCCGGGTTTCAAAACCAGATCCCGGAAGCTGCATATAGTCGCCATGCTCGATCGGCTCGTGAGAAACTACCTACATGAGAGGGAAAAAGACCCTATTTTCCAGGCTCGAGGCTCCAATGCGCCGGCTCTACCACCGGGTAAGTTTGGTCGTGGTTGCCGGAGAGGGTATTCTGGGTTGCTTGGCAGCCATCCATTTTCTTCCAGAACCCATCATCTGGACTGATATCACACAGTTGACTTGCACGAGCCTCCCGCAGAATGTAGGGGCCACCGCCACAAATTTTGGTGGCCACATCAGTGGCCGGCGCCTAGAACCGGCACTCGTATGCCAATACATCCTGCTTTGAAATACACTTCACTGGTGAAAAGATATGTCGTTACACGAAATCGGCCTGTATTATTGTTGTACGGCACTATGGATTCTTATTTGTTTCACCTTGCGTACCTGATTCAAAGTGAACATCATGAAGCAACTTTGTCGATGCGCACTGCACCCCTAAGACGACTATAAGTCATATCCTGATTGAACCATAACCCAAACTGCCAACTTCATAAGCCATACACCAAGCTTGGTCGCATCTTGGATAAATACAGATTCACTCTGCAGATGTTTAAGTCATTGTAGTCGGCAAAAGAAGCGGTTCATGCCCTTGGTCATGCTTGCATTCTGGATCTGGAAGCAGCCTTCCGGGTGGGACCGGCATGTCGCGCCCGTTACCAGGGCCTCGGGCTCGTCAAGTCTCCCTTGGCCACCTTTTCGTAGCAGTACCAGGCACCTTCTGGTGCCTCCGAGACGAACTCGGTCAGGTAGTCGGCAATGTCCTCGTGGGACAGCTTGACCAGCTCAGCTAGTACACGCGTCGGGGTCAGGCTCTCATCGAAGATGGGCCAGAATGTGGAGAAGGTACTTGTCATCTTGGATAAGGTCGAGCGCCAGGGGTCGTTGGCGCGCGCCATCTCGCCCGACGGCCGAGCCGCCGCCTCCTGGGAATGGCTCGAAGCCCTGCGCAGCGTGGCCCTCTTGCGAGGAGTCTCGAGCTGCTGCTCTTGGCTTGCCGATAGGATTGCCATGTCTCGTTGTTTCTTTTCTACCAAGAGGCTTTTCTGCAGCTCTTTGCTCTTGGCCTTTTGCTGCTCGATCTCAGCCTGGTATTCGACCAGGAGGCAGTTTCTGGTCTCTAACCAGTCCTCAAGCACAGTTACCTCATCCTGGCTCTTGCGAAGCTGAGATTCTAGCAGGCGTATGCGCTCCGGCAGGCTTTCCTGCTCCTGCCTCCGTCTCCTGAAGTTTTCTGCCGCAGAGCTTTGGGCGTCTTCAGCGTCTCTCGACCGCTGGGAGGCGAGCAGCTGGGCCCCTCTGAAAGCGGCGATATCCGAGCTGAGCCTCTTTATCGCCGTCTGGAAGACTTCACGATCTGTCTTGATGTCATTCCAAGGCTCCGAGCTGGAGCAAAAGTGTAACGATATCCAGGGGTATCTTTCCCAAGTGCCGGCCGTGGTAAAGACAGCAGCTTTTCAAGTTGCTCTGATTGCCTTGTTCTTTCGGTTATCCCATGAGGAGTCGAAATGTCTGTGGCCACGCTTCAGTTGTCTTATCAGCACGGTCCGGTTGACTTCATAACACGTTGTTGCTCGGCCTATAGGGGCACAGTATTACTTACTAGAATTCTGCGCGGCGTGAAACCAGTTCATGATGTTTCTGTCGTCTAGTCGAGTCGCTGTATTGAGGGGTAGGATAGGGGGGTCGCCACTGGAGCAATGCCGCTCGGCCAGAGGAAGTCTGCATGGGCCATGATCTGGGACTTGCTGTAGTTTCTTCTTCGAGGTTGCAAGGTCATCGGAACGTGATGCTGTACAACATGGCTAGTCTTCCGATCGAAGGCGGGAGTCAGAAGGTCACTTTGATGAAAGCAATAACGACTAGAAAAGTAGAGTCGACTTTACCTGGACAACAGCCTTCGTCTTTAACTTCCTGTAGGCCTTCACCCTCCACGACCTCAAGACACTCCAGATAAAACAAGGAGAAGGGAGGCAATGTGATACCAGGCACTGGGTGGTCAAGTTGAAGGGGGAAAGGGTGTTTAAAAGAGGGGAATAGAAGTGCCCTCAACGTTAGAAATATTTCAGGTCAAGAGCCTGGTCATATAATGCTCGAAAGCAAGAACCTAAAGAGCCTTAAAAAAAGGCTACTGAGATCCGCAATTTGAGAATCGTACCTCCCTAAGAAGTAAGAAGTACTCGTTTCTCGCCCCTGCCCTCAACACTCAGACGTGGACCTACACTTGCCTTTACAACGCTCTACGCTTAGGTTAGGGCAATTGCCAATCACAACTTGGTGTTAAAAGGCTTGAAGTTTCAACTGCTGTTTGAACTGTCGTACCTGCCCAGCTAACCGTGCCCAATACGAAATCTAACCGTTAGAGAACGTACCCAAATTGGAAATGCCGCGTATGCTCCATCATTGCCGAAGAGCAGAAAGTTGTCGATCATACATCGCAGAAACTTCAGGAACAAGGCAAGATATACCGCACAAACTATTTCGTACCATTTTCATTCCCAGTGTTTGGTCTGGCAAACAAAGGCGAACAATGAACAAAAGGGCAGATTGGTGGTCAACGTCAGAACATTCAACGACTTGGCATTGACCGACGTGTATCCAATACGCTCCCAAGACGAGATGCTAGCGAAGCTTGCTGGAAACGAATTCATCACGATCATGGATACCCTCGCATTCTACGACCAATGGATGACACACCCAGAAACACGTTCTCTAATGACCATTACTACCGCGAAAGGGCAGTTTCCTTTTAAATGCCTAGTATAGGGCTACAAGAAATGCATACGTGCCTACACGCAACGATCGCGCAAGAAATCCCCTCTACATCACACGGCCAAATATCAATTGAATTGGGTCCAGAGCTTGGCGCCGCTTTGGTGCCCAGAGAGAAGAGGCATTAGGAGGTATAACTACCGCGGCGGAAAGATGACGCTGAGCAAAACTAACGCTGCCAGATTGGAGGCTCAGTTCGCCTTGGGCAAGATTGAGACCAGATATACCTACCGGCTGCTGACCAGCAAGACAGGTAAAACCTCCCCTAAGCTCGACTAGTTCCCGACATTGGCAGAAGGACTTTAAGGTCTCGCAGTGTCTGTAAGTGAACAAAGCATCCATCAGTAAAGGGGGGGTCATACCAGGACTGACACTTCATCTGGTCCAGTCGGGAACACAAGCCGGATTCGACTTACAAGAGAGGCTACAGAGTCTCTTGGTCCTCCCCCTTCCCGCCCTGTGCATCTGATATCTCGACATAACAAACCGAATCCAGCAAGAGCTCACCGGGGACGAAGTGCTGGAGATCAAAGAATCATAAGAGAGATTGCGAAAGGGATTGTTACATTGATCCGACTGCCTCCTCCAATTTCGAGAGATCCTGGACTACCAAATTTAAGTACAAGACCCACGAGTACAAATCTCGAAGAGCCGACCCTACCAACAAGAAAATAACCGACCACCGGTAGCGCCGTATTTTGGTGGCCTCTTAGGTCTGTACATCCTCAAAGTTCGACGAGTCACAGATAATCATTGTCGATTTCTCTAGCACAAAAACTTCCCTGTTATTTCCGCTCTATGGCATTAACATATTTCCCAGCAGACCAGAGCAAAAAAACATGTTGTGGCGTCCACCCCTATAATAGTTTACCTACTGGTCCCGGTAGTATTACTTGGCTATGCAGGGAGCAGGTATATATACTCGACGACCTCCTGTTGCTGGCTGCGAAGAAAGTTCACTCAGCACTATACCCTCTTCAAGGACATCGGCCGGCTCAATATCAACACTCAGGCCAAAGCGCTGGACCAGTTCAATTTCCGGTTCCTCCATACTTGGAATGTCTAAAATGCATTTCCTCTGAATTACAGAGTGTTGTCGAGCAAAGAAGTTACGGTAGGCTATCTGATCAGCTCTCAAGTAGTTGCAAGGTGATGTATTCTACCTAAGTATCCAACTGGACATGTACTGAAGTTACCACTACTCCAATGGACTATTACTCGCATAGCAGCAGAAGGATAGACGTGGAATCTTCCCTCATGGCAGGTTTATACCTGGCTGACATCTCAGGTGCTTTCTTCACAAACAATCAAAACACGTGGATAAAGTGGCGTTTGCGGGTGTGTTCGACAGCGCAGCGGGCGGCCGCCAAGACGACAGCGACATGTAATGATGACTTTTGCTCGACAAATGCAGCGACGTATTTCATGCCTACGACAGCGTGACATATTCAAATTTGTGGCAGTGCTTGACGACGTGGCTGCTGAGAACACCTGCTAACTGACGTTGTCTTTTGGAACTGAGTACCGAGGGTCAACGTAACCTCGCATATAAAGGCATACAAGTTTCGTTAACAATACAAGGACATCATAGTGTAGGAGCCAGGAGAGGCGGTTATGGAAGGTTGCGGAACGTAAATCATGATCCCGGCGGATTGCGCACGCACTTGGAAACAAGAGTCATCGCATTGGCAAGCATTGTATACGAAGAGAGACAGGGAAAGGCGTCACACAAGCCTGTAGAATCGAGTGGAACATTCTTTCGCCACAGTAGGAGTCATCTCGCGATCGCTGTCTCAGCTATGTTGATGGTCTAGGAGTATGATCCCGGCATACGTTCGCTTTCGTTCAATTCTGCGAATTACTTTTCGAAGGGCGACCTTTGGCGGGTAGAGTGTCCAGGTGGATAGACCTGACATTATGGTTGGATTCTAACAGTATTCAGGAACCTAACTTCCTTGCACATCCTCAAGTCTATCAATGTCTCACGATGGAAACAAGCAGTAGGGAGTCTGAGGAGTAAATGTATCGGATCGCATCTAAACCGAGAACAGAGGGCTATCCGGTAGGCCGTCTGTGTCTTCACAACACTTGGAACGAGATCTATACATGTAGGTTCGGACGGGGGATCGTTCGGGTTGAAGAAGACTGGGGAGCCGTGACGCGGGAGGTCGTTGTCGAGTTGCAAAAGTCGTTTGTATCGTCGCTTGTCGGACGCTTCGAGGAAGACAGCTTTTCCAATGTCAGCATTTCAGAAACAGTGGGAGTAACATAAAGAGAGCCTTCAAGAGCTCGCGGCCGGACAATGCTCGATAGGGATGACGCAGTGTGTCACGAGGCAATAAGGGAAGAGATCGAGAGAGGAATCTGCCAACAAGCTCGTTCGACAATACGCGGTGGACAGCAAGACGACTGCTGCAACCAAGTTTCGACAGAAGAGCGCTTCATTACAGCCCGCAGACAGTATCGTGAGTGTTGCTGTGAAGCGTACAACAGAACGTTTGGTTACCCATTCAGACCCATCTTGCAGTGGAATAAAGGTCTGTCGTTGGAAATTGCGACGCGTAAACCCACTATAAACCGCGTCTTTTAGTGACCCGATCTACCCCACCATTCTACCCCACACACGCTAATCCCCCACGTTCCTACAGGATGCCTAACCGAAACCGATCAGACCTCGGCATCTGTGATCTCATCTCGTCTCATCTCGTTTGTATCCGAGTTGAAGGTGTAACACAGACAGTTTAATCGAACACAATATCAATCAGATTTAAATCAAAGACCATCATCTTGGAAAATGTCTCTCCAGGGCTACGAAGACCACAAGTACTTCCTGGTGTCGACGCCGTCGCCCTACGTGGCGCACGTGCAGACGAACCGGCCGGAGAAGCTCAACGCTTTTGCCGAGGCCATGTGGCTGGAGCTGGGCACCATCTTCCGCAAGCTATCGCACGACCCCGAAGTGCGGGCCGTCGTCTTCTCGGCTGTCGGGGACAGGGCCTTCACGGCGGGTCTGGACGTGCAAGCGGCGAGTCAGGAGGGCGGTGTGCTTTCGAAGGAGGGCGTGGCGGATGGGGCGAGGTTCGCGACGAGGGTGAGGAGGCATATACACGAGTTTCAGGATAGTGTGTCTGCCATCGAGAGGTGTGAGAAGCGTATGTTCTCTATTTCCACTCTTTAGGAAGTAACCAATTAACAAGAACAGCCGTCATCGTGGTCATGCACGGCATCTCCATCGGCCTCGCCATCGACCTATCGTGCTGCGCCGACATCCGGATCTGCAGCAGGGACGCGCGGTTCTCCGTCAAGGAGGTCGACATCGGGCTGGCGGCGGACATCGGGACGTTGAGCCGGCTGCCAAAGGTCGTGGGCAACCACTCGTGGGTCAAGGAGGTCTGTCTGACTGCGAGATTCTTCGACGCCGCAGAGGCCCTCTCGGTCGGGTTCGTGAGTCGCGTGCTGGAGAACAAGGAGAAGGCCGTCGAGGCCGCGACCCAGATGGCCGTGCTGCTCGCGTCCAAGAGTCCCGTGGCTGTGCAGGGGACGAAGGAGATTCTGAATCATGCGCGGGACAACTCGGTGGCGGATAGTGAGTTCATTCATCGGAGTACAATAAATTACAAAGCTAACAGAGGCTAGGTCTGCGGTACACGGCCGTGTGGAACTCGGCTATGCTACAGTCAGACGACGTGGCGGCTGCCATGCTGTCGGGGATGAAGAAGACGAAACCAAGGTTTGAAAAGCTATGAATACTCGAACAGTGGAATTTGAATCTATTCACATGGTTCTTCTCCTTGTTCGTTCTCGTTCATCGTAGTGCAAACGCGCCCGCCGAATGTTGGTCTCCTATCTCCCGCCATCCCGATCAGAGCCGGAGTCTTCATCCATCATAGGGACGTTCTCCTTCAATCTCTGTTGATAAAGGTTAGGATGATTTAAAAGCGAAGGTCTGTAGAATGGCCTACGTTCTCCAACTCGGACTTAAGCTGTGCGAGCATGGAATCCTTGATCAGCAGATGCGTCTCGTCGAGGTCCTGGATGATGTAGTTGTTCCTCTCGCTGTCGATGTTGAGGATGATGGACTTGATGGACGGATCGCATTCGATCAAGGTGCCTGCATACGTCAGTCAGCGCTGTTCTCCCAGGTTACGTGGCAGAGACAAGACACTTGTATACCTTTGACAGCGCGAACCATTTTGCCAATGAGAGAGGGAGGTGTCGCTATGCAATAACGCTGAGTAGGTGATGTTGTGGTCTTGATTTCTTCAAATCCTGCTATGGCACGGTTAGACCTTGGGTTGGAAGAAGTAAGCGGTAATGAAATGAAGAAAGATAGGTTGACAGAATGGATCAGATTGTAAAGCAGGATTTATTATGCTATGTCCCATCTCATACTCACCAATTGAACAGGAAATCAGGAATGACAATCAAGCGGCGAAACACAAAGGTGCGATCTTACTAAACGATGGACAGGCCCCGCTCAATACATATTTACTTTACTGAGACGAGTATATGTATCTAACCTGACCTCTTCTCCTACTTTCCTCCTTTCCCTTGTGCCTTCCTTATCATCTACTCCTCCTTCTATAACTGTTGGGAAATGATGACGAGAAAGTGATTTCCTTCTGCATCCTTGTTTCAGCGAAGCATTTGGTACCTCCGTCTCCACCTGAACGTGGATTTGACAAATGCAGGCACCCTCCCTATCAACCAGGCGGGATTCAATCATTCAGCGACGCGTTGTCCTCGTTCAAACGTTGCCACAACTCCCGGGTCAGTTCGATCGTGAAGAGATTTTCTCGATTACACATCTGGTCAGAACTGCGTAATGCGCGGCAACGTGGCCTATTTCCCCCGCTCAACGTACGAAGTCCGAACACTGGTATCCACGGCATACCTTGTCCACTTTGGAAGGCCTTGCGCAAGCTGTCTAACCCATCCGCAGTGATTGAACACCTTGCCACAACGATTCCGGATCTCCCCAACGCCCGACCGGTCAAATGCGTGAGGGTTCCTCCCTGGGGTACCTCGGAATCGCCACATGGTCACATTTGACGCAATGTGTTGTTTCAGTATCCTATTGCCTCAGAACGGGCACACAATACGGAGCTCCGGGAGACGTGAGGGGAAGACTGCGCGGCCGTGGAGATGAGCGCATTCTATGAGGGTAGTATGCGTGATATACTAAGCTACTCTGTCGTTATAGTACATCTTATTCCACCGGTAAGGATCCTTTAAGTGCTTGCATATCCGCCAGTCACCAAAGGCCTGGACTCTTCAACAGTCGACCAGGATCAACTCTCGACCTTCAGGAGAACTGTCAACAGTATTTGCATGACAGTATCCGCACAACCCAGTATGATCCAGCCACGGCTTCCCCCCAGGCCACGCACGTCATGCGAAAAATTTAAAAATTTAAAAAAAAAAAAAAAGGTTTCTGCTTCGGCCTCGGGATGTGTAAGGAACGCGGGGGAGCTATGGTGACGAAGTTGGATATGTGCGTCCTCCATTTAAACCCACCTTGTTCCCCATTATTTCTACTCGCCTTTTTTCTTCTCTCGTGCTTCCTTGCCATACAGAATCTTCTTCTCTTTCTCAGTCTCCTCTCAGAAAGAACACAGTCATATGAGAAAGATA
Organism: Xylariaceae sp. FL0594; assembly: GCA_022385605.1. Classification (NCBI taxonomy): domain Eukaryota; kingdom Fungi; phylum Ascomycota; class Sordariomycetes; order Xylariales; family Xylariaceae; species Xylariaceae sp. FL0594. Next base: position 49,139 of record MU280938.1, read on the forward strand.
TTTCCATCTTCATGTCAAGGTTCTCTACCCTCAAGAAAGAGCTGACCATCTCCTCTTCCAAACAACGATACTGACCAGACAGTACACTGTCAAGGTCAGAACTATAACAAGAGACACGTCCGGGGCGAGGCAATAGACCGTTAGTGAATACCCATCTCCCATCTCCCATAACACCCCTCTCCCCTCCCCTATACCACCCACATACCACTACATCCCATCCCATAACACACAGCAACTAACCCCTGCCTCCTCCCATCGACAGACACCGTCCACAACCTGCATCGATCAAAAGATGCATATCCCACAAGAACCCTCGCCCACCACCAACGGCACTTTCTGGGGCGGCAGCCCAATAGCCGACCGAGGTCCAGCAGTGTCGTCGCCGCTCGTCTGGCGCCCGCCCACCCGCAAAGACGTGCAGATGGGCGTACTCTGCATCTTCGTGATGCTCTTCCTGACCGGTGTGGCGTGCTGCGTCCGGTTGGGCCTGTCGAGGAGACGGGCCAAGCGAGCCCGGGCGGAGAGGCGGATGAGACGACGAGAACGGCGAGCCCAGACCCAAGCCGACGTCCTCCGGGCGGGCGGTTTCTACTACCCCCGCACCCACCGGGACCCGTATCCCCTGCCCGGCCTCGAGTTCGCCTCCGACTTGGACTCGTCCGACGAGGAGGCCTTCGAGATGCACAACGTCGGCCTGAGAGGGACGGTCTGGCCGAGACGAGCACGGGCGCTACTCCGACCCCGACCCCCACGCGAGGGTCGACGCGCCCGTCGGAGAGACCGGGAGGAAGGTCTCAACGAGCTGGGCGAGGCGCCGCCCGTCTACACCCGCGTCGCCCACAACAAGCCGCAGTCGCCCCAGCGATATCGTTCGCGATATCGTTCGAGGCGGGTGAGGGTCAACGAGAGGAATGTCGACCCGTCGGTCTTGGCGGCCTTGGAGGAGTATAACCGCTCCTGGCGCCTCCCCGGGTATGACGAGGTCGCTCGCGAGCCTGCCACGAGCCCTGTTGCCGAGGAAAGCGGAGGAACTACAAGGGGGACAGCCAGCGAGGCTAGGACAGAGAAAGGACGGGATACGGTTGGAGAAGGGGATCGAGAAGATCGGGAGGAGGTAGCGACTGGATTGGAATGATGTCTTGAAAGACCATTCACAGATATTTTGATCGGAGCGATGGATCAGCGTTTGATTTTTGGAGTCTGCAGCGATTGCGATTGTCACGTCTATTTATCATATAATGCTTGCCCTTCTTTCAAACCATATTGACAACGTCTTCAACCCGTATGTGAAATGCCAGTAAACACATCGTTCCCTAGGGTAGTCTAATATCGCTGCACAACCTCGGGAGGCTTGTTGTTCAGGATGGTGTCGATCCTCTGCATGATCTCGGGCGTCAGCTTGTCGACGACGGCGACGGCGCGGACGTTCTCGTAGATCTGGTCGATGGAGCTGGCGCCGGTGATGGCGGAGCTGACGTTGGGGTTCTTGAGCACCCAGGCGAGGGCGAGGGTGCTCATCTTGACGCCCAGCTCGTCGGCGATGGGCTCGAGCTGGTTGATCTGCTTGACGATCTCGTCGAACTGCTCCTTTCCCGTGCGCTTCCACCAGCCGGCGATGAACTCGACCTGCTGCTGGGCGAAGCGCGAGTTCTCGGGCACGCCGTCGCGGTACTTGCCCGACAGGAGGCCCTGGCGCAGGGGCGAGAAGACGGTCAGGCCGAGGCCGACCTCGCGGTACAGGTGGGCGTACTCGAGCTCGACCTTCTCGCGGCTCAGCATGTTGTACTCGGGCTGCTCCATGACGGGGCCGATGAGGCCGAGCTTGTCGGCGTAGCGCCAGGCCTGGGCGATCTCGTCGGCGTTCCACATGGACGTGCCCCAGTACAGGGCCTTGCCCGTGTTGATGAGGTGGTTGAAGGCCCGGACCGTCTCCTCCATCGGCGTCTGCCGGTCCGGCCGGTGGGCGTAGATGAGGTCGACGTAGTCCAGCCCGAGACGCTTCAGCGAGGCGTCCATGCCCTCAAGGATGTGCTTGCGGGAGAGGCCCTTGTTGTTGACGGGGTTGTCGCCGAAAGCGCCGCCCCAGTAAAGCTAGAGATGTCAGTCTTTTTTCCCCCCTTCCTTTTTCCATTCCATGATAGACGATATGCTTACCTTTGTGGAAATGACCAGATCATTGCGTTTCCATCCGTACTTCTTGATGGCCTGACCCATGACCTCTTCCGACTTGCCGCCTGTATATGTCAGTCAGTAGTGCAACGTTCACGTTAGTCTTGAGATGAGGACGTACCAGAGTAAGCCTCGGCGCAGTCGAAGAAGTTGACACCGCAGTCGTACGCAGCCTTCATGCATTCGAATGACTTTTCTGTACGACGAGGTCAGCTCATCCGTCGCTCCATCGCATCTATCGAATGATACATACCTTGCTCGGTATATCCGCCATAAGTCAACCATCCGCCGACGGAGATGGCCGAGACCTGGAGACCGGACCGGCCCAGGAAGCGGTAGGTCATGGGAGGGAGATCTTCTGGAGGAGCCATCTTGTCGTGTGAATTGGCGGGTAGTTAATAGTTATGTATGATGAAGACCTGAGGAACGAATTCAGTTCTCACGACTCAGCATCCAGTCTTCGGGAACGAGGGCTCACCTGAGATTGCTTGATCACGTACTTATTTTTCCAAGAAAACAAGGCTCACAGCACTGACTTCACACAATTAAAAGACAGGATCAAAATTAAATGCGAAATGTAGTTGGAAATGGTCATCGGCGTTACAACCGGTAGCGGGGTTAACTCGGCTAACGATCTAGATCATTTCCACTGGCGTCATCGAATTCCGTCCCCATCGTGCCATCTCCAACTCCAATCCCGTCCCTAGCCCCGCGTTTCCCCTCTTTTTCTTGTACTCGGTATAGTACCAATAGAAAAAGGAACATCATACCAAGTATACTCGAGTCTAACAAGAGTAGAGAGGTAGGTAGGCAAAAGAAATCGCTAGATTTATATAAAGTTGAGAGTATCATACCTATTCTGCTTCCCTGCCATATATCCAAACCCAGTAGGTATCTCATCATCACATATACCCACCTCGACCAGTACAGCCACAGCTATCCTGCACGTACAGATCAAACAATGTATACATAAAAAAAAATGAAAAGCCGCAACGCCCGCTAGAATAGAGACAAAGACAAGGACCCTCAGCCCTGACAAAAGAAACTAGAGTGGTCTTGTCTCACTTATATAGACAGACCTTCTTAGTTAGATGAGGGGAGATTCAATCATCCCAGACAGTCCCCTCATTCGCCACGCTGCTTAAACACCCTAAACTCCTGTGACCTTCCGCTGGTGATCCACGGCGGTTCGGTGCTGGGATACTCGCTCGGGGCGCTCGACCCTTCACTTTGCGTATCCTCTTCGACGGCGACCATGGCCGAGTCTTCGTCTTCTTCCCCTTCATCCACGACATCGTTGTCGACGTAGATATCAATCCCTACGCCCGCATCTGGGTCGAAGTTCTCTTCGTCTTCTATCCCCGGCCACGGCTCATCTTCGGGGGCTTCGGGCGCTTGACCATTCTGCGAGGACTCGTTTGTCTGAGACGAGTCACGTCCGAGTACCATCGAGCTGTCGTCGCCATCATCATCATCGTCGTCGTCGTCATCGACATCGTCTACATCCTCATCCATTTCATCATATACGTCGATCCCATCCTCCTCCATGGCGAAGTCGCTGTCTTCGTCGTCGTCGTCGTCGGCACGGTCACGATTGGGCCACGTGTCCATATAGGTGGCGTTGCTGTGCGGCGTCGCGTAAAAGTGCGCCGTACCTTGCTGGCCAAATGCCTCGGGCATCGGGCTGGGCGAGGACGAGCTCCAGCGCGGGGAGATGTAGCGGTTCAACCTGGGTTGGAACGACGGAGAGCGGGCGAACCTTCGTTTCACCGGTCCCACCCTCTGGCTTATCCGCGTCAACCGGGGCATCGCATGTCGTTCGTAAGGATGACCGTGAGACGTGACCCTGCGCTTCGGAAAGCTCGGGGGCACAAACTCATGTAGGGCGGGCGGTAGCGAGTGCGTTCGTATAAGAGGAGGACGAGGAGGTCTAGAGGGTTGCCTTGTCTGCTGGAGGACGGCTGGCGACTGTGCTCGTGAGCCAGTACGCCTGACCGTCAGAGACGGGGTGGGGAACGGGGGTGCAATTCGCGGCGTCGAGCTGGACATGGCGCGCCAGTGGTCTTGAGCGGACCGCTGTACGTCCTGCGCCCTGGCCGACAGGCTCCCGGGCGTCAGAGGTTCATCCAGAACGCTGTTCCAGACCCAGCAGTCCTCCAGCGCGTCTCCTTCGGGGATCTCCTGGCTGTTCTGGGAGTCGGCATAGACACGGCTCAGCTCCCGCAGGCGCTGCCAGGTCCAGCCGTTCTCGTACGCGTCCAGGTCTTGGAGGTATGCCTCGGGGTGGGTGATGAAGAGGCGCTGGGCCTGGTGCGACTTCATGACGACGCTCGACGCGAGGAACTGAAAGTCCCACGAGACGGGCGTGACCATCTCGGCGGGCGAGAGGAAGCGCAACCGCGACTCCTTCCGCACCTTGCGCAGGGGGATCCACGGCGACTGCAGACCCAGGAACTTGGCGACGCGCGGGTGGGCCGTGGATCCGTGGTGCACGGCGCCCTGCATGCGGGAGAAGGTGCGGAACAAGCTGCCAAACGCCTCCGACATGGCCTGGTGCACGCTGTGGGCGTCCGGGCCGCGAATGACCACATTCTTGACCAGGCCTCGGCTCTTGAGACGCTGGGCGATCAGGTTATCCGGTGCGCAGGCACGTCCGACCAGCCAGTCCGCGTCGACCTCGGGCCCCATCCAGTCGCCGAAGCCGGGCGACGGAGGCTCGAGAGCGCTCGGCAGCTGCGTCCACAGATCCGGCTCCACGGAGCTGCCGGTGGACAGGCGCTGGCTACCTATCTCGCGCTGGTCGAGCCAGACGTTCTTGAGCGGAAAGGGAAGGAACACCACCTCGACCTGCCACGGATTCGAGGGAGAGGGGAGGCCCTGTAACTGACTCAGCTGAGCTTTCAAACACTGCAGCTCGTGGTAGAGATTTTCGCGGTCGGCGATGCTGGCACTCGTCGATGCCGAGACGACGCTGGCCGTTGCATCATCGACTCCGCGCCGGTGGCTTGTCACGGTACTACTGCTATCATTCAGTATCTTCTCGACTTCTTCCACGCGCGACTCGAGCTCGGTGACTCTGAGATCGGCCAGGTCATGCTTCTCGGAGCAGGCATCGTGGGCAGCGGCAGAGAATGAGACATTCTCCAGGTTCTCGAGGCGCTGGTCATGGCCTTTGACCGTGGCAGAGAGTAAATGAAAGGAACTCCGGGTCACGTCACGCGCCGGTGACTGGTCCTCCTCGCCGCCCATGACGCCGGCATGCCTTGTAGACCTGGGTGTGTTTGTCACTGTCCGGGTATCATCCTCGACCTCGTCGTCATCATCCGTGTCGGCGACGTCTGGGGCATCTACGGGCTCATCCTCTTTCGGCTCTACGTGACCGATCGCCTTGGACTGAACACCACTTAGTGTCTGTAGCCCCCTCCCAGCGAAGGGTTTCAAATAGGCTATACGGGTAGACGAGGTGGTAGAGCTGGGCTGAGACGGCAGCAAGCACTGACTCGGGATGGGAGCGAGGGAACCGGATCGGTTCGACCCCGGCTGTATGTGGCTGGTCCAGTCCAATGTATCCGGCAGAGAAGAATGCACAATCTCACTAGTTCTGGGCGGCTCCTCCATTCCCCTGGCCAGAGACGCTTCTACAGAACCGCCCGCATCGGTGCCAGGATAGGCAAAAGCATCATAATCCATTTGTTGTTGGCCAAAAGACTTTGTAAACTTGAAAGAGAGCTCAGGCATCACAGGTGTGAGCGGTTCACGGTTGGTCCTGGGTCGCTCGTTCTCCTGGCCGTTAGCATGGACGGATGCGACGACGAAGGGACTGGCGGCCGCGGGCTGACTGTCCTTCGCATCGTCGTGAAAACAGGCATGATGGGAGCACATGCACCAGGCCTCCTGCTCGTCGTATGGGCCTCCGCCTAGCGGGCTTCGCTTCCAGAAGCGGCGGCATCCGCATTTCTGGCCATTGGGTCCATGGCTCAAATCAACGTAATGGCAGGGACCTCCGGGAAGACCGGGGGATGAACTGAGCTGGGGCGGCGCATCGGTATAGATGTTGAAAAAGGAAGAGGGGTTGGGGAATTGAATTTCGGGGGCGTATCCTGCCATTGGTGGGTGTTGGGCCGTCGGGCGCCGGTCGCATCGGTGGTCGCGTGAGAAAATAATTGGGAAACCGAGAGGAGAGGAGGAAAAGGTCGGTCGGGCGGACGCGAGGGGATCGCCTTGGTATTTATCATCTGCCTATCGCGGGGGGGATAGGCAGAAGGTTGTGTGATAATAAAAGCTGGGTGAACAGAACGCGCTAGGCGTGAGGATATGGAAATCCCCCTCCCGGCGCGCGGATCGTCGAATTATCCTAGTACATGGCCATGTCCTATCACTGCCTGCATTCTGTATCTAGTTGGTCAGCTTGTAACTCGTTCAAATGCCGAGTGGTTGCGGCGCTGTACCCTCGATGTCGTCCACGTAACAGCAAAGCGCCGCGAGATAAGTACGGGTATGTATTGAACAATTGAAGGAGATGCAGAGGGGATACGGCTAGGATATATAACAATTGAAACGCGAAAGGCGAAATGAGGTGCGATAGGGAAAATGGCAGGTAGTAGATAAATGCGAACGACAAGATCTAATGCGGGATAGATAGAAAGTGAGGCGTCGAGATTGGCCCAACTTGATGATCCAGTTCTACCTAAATTCCCCTCGACTTGTTCTGTACAGTACGACCCCAGGGTGAGTCGACGGACGAGGGTGGGATGTGTGCATGTGGGGTCGAGATGACAGGGATTTGACAACGCGCCAGGTGGGCGGCTAACATGATTTGTCCATCAGGACTGCTGCTGGACACGGTCCAGACACGGTTCACCGATCACAACAGAGGCATTGACTTGTGTACTGCAATCCCTTGTCGACATACCCTCATGCACATTGCTGGGTTAAAGACTTTTTGGTACAGAAGGGCCGAAGCAAGCACGCCCGATCGACAAGCTTACTCCCGAATAAAGTTGTTTCTTCCACTTAGGTTAACTTGATTTCAAGGCCACTGCCGCCTCACTAAATCATGAAGCAACGCGTTAACACCTCGTACAAGCATGCCAAGACCATCACGGATATAATTGGAAATCGAGGCGGACAGTTTGGTTCGCCCTCCACATTTTATCCCTTGGACGGTGACGACCCTGTGACCCGTCACCCAACTCATGTAAATTAGTTTACACAAGATAAAGCTGCGATCATCATCTCGTAGGGACTCTGGTCTAATTTGTGATCCACCGAGAGCGGTCAATAGGGCCGTGTCCTTAACCGGCCGGGCAATGTGGCCCGCTTGTGTAAGAGTAGATCATCAAGTGTATCTCTATGTAGATCCGTAACCAGCCGTCATGTGAAATTACAAGTGTAATGTACAGAGTTGTAGGGGTAGAGGATTCATCACCTCAAACCTCGCCCCAGCTTCCCATCGGTCCTGTCGTAGCAATCATCGATCCGGTCCCGACTGAGCCACCAATATCCCAATAATGCCGCGACGACGAGCTGCTCCTCCGAACAGACCGCCGTGTGCTCTGACTGGCGCAGCTGGACACGGGCCTGAAGAGGGCCGAGCTCGAAGCTGCGGTGCCCTTGGATATGCGTCTCTCTATCGGGGCGTTCCTGGACCGCGACACGAGAGGGTGGTGTTGACGAACCCTTGCCGCCTTGGCAGCCACATCTGGGGAACCTGTGGGCGACAGATGAGGAGTGCTGCTTGGTGTGGTGCTGCTGCCTGGATGCGATAAGAAGCGCGACCGAAGATAGCGGAAGACGAGGCGGATATCGAGTCCCTGTTCCCATTCTTCCTGCGTGAAGCTCGCACCGTTCCCAGCCTGTGATTGTGCGTCGCCTCGAATAGAGTCGGACGATTGGTGGGCCTGTGGCGTGCTGGCGTGCCGTGGGGGCGGAGGGACAGTCGGTGGGAACTCGGGCAAGGCAGCGGATCGCTCGGGCGGCGATGTTGCTTCTGACACAGAATTGTTGCCGCTCTCAGGGATGGCAGGGAGGCCTGCATAGGGCAGAGGCATCTGCTGCATGCGAGTATATGTCGAGAAGGCGCCGGGGTGCTCGGAGAGCCGATGTACCAGCAGGCCCAGTTCCTTCGCCACTCTTTCGAGCGTCCTTAGTTGCCAACTGCTGTCTAGGACCGGCAGCACCGAGACTTTGGGCGTCGTAGAGAGGTCCTCCTCGTCCGGCAAGGCCTCGCCAAAGAGAATGCAGAGCATCTTGTCGTCGATTCCCAGGAGGTCCCTGACCACCTTGCGAGTGATGCGACCCCAGACGGAGTCACGATCTTCAGGCGTGTCACCGGCGGTGTGCTCGTGCCACTCAGAGTCGACGTCTGCTGCCTCGCCACCCATCGCGTCCAGCGCTGCGAGGTCCTCGGCCTTTTGATCCGTGGGATGGGCAGGCGGGAGGTTGGCAGCCGTCCGACGCCGTCTACGGGTCTCCTTCTGTATCTCGCCCAACAGGAGACGGCTCTGCTCTAGTCTCCACGACTCTATCCTGAGCATCTTGTCATACTCGTCGGCCTCTTCCTCGCCAAGCTCGATCCTCCGCTCTACACTCTCGCGCCGCCTCGTCAGGCGATGAGGATTGTATTTCTCGAACGCGTAGAGCTTGTTCTGCACGTCGGCTCCCATCCCCTCCCGTTCCAGTCGGAACGAGCCGAGCCCATCATGAGCAGGGACCACCGGCGTCAGGTGGGGTGCGTCGTCAGAGGCGATGTAGAGGTCGGTTGCCGAGCGGAACTCGGGCAGGTGGCTGTCTAGACTGTCCAGCTCGATGTCGTCTTCGTCGGCAGCGTCGACGTCGAGAAAGACGTCGGGGTGGAGCTGGTGGTCGGCACTGGCTTCAGATGGGGCGATCGTCCGAAAGCTTCCGATATCGCTGACCCGTGAGCGACCCGCTGTTACGTTGGAGGCATGCGTGGGCGTCAGGTACGAAGTGGTCGTGCTGGCGGCGGACGCAGGCGAGAACAAGACCCAGGTCTGCGACTCTTCAGGGTGCTGAGGGAGGTTGAACTGTGGTTGGGGTGGATCATCCTCAACGGTGGTCGGTCTAAAGACCCGCGTAGGTTGGCGGGTTGGCTGATGAAACGCCATGACTATATGATCAAGGAGGAGGTTCGGATCAGGGTCGCCAGCCTCAGCGCAAATCCTTCTTGGGTGCTGCTTAGCCGTTGTAAAGTGAGATACGGTTGGGACCCAACGGCAGTTACGCGAAGGCTGGTCAACAGATAGGACGAGGCAAGGTATCTTTGATAAGTAGTCGTTATAGTCGGCTTCGTGAGAGACGACGTGATGCTCACTGTTTGGTAAAGACAATAATCGACAGAAATAGAATTCTGATCGTTTAAACCAAGAAGGACACAGTTAAGTAGTTGTTTCGACTGAGCCAAAAGCAGGGACCTCCCTCTGAAATACACACAATAACAACCCAAGTCGATGATGTTAGATATACGTGGCAGACAGACAGTAAGATTATTAGGAAATGCAAAGGAGTCTACAGCATTGCAGCAGTGTGTTTGGGGATTTGTTTGTTTACATGGTAAGGCTGAGGAATAGTAGGTTACGATTAAAGCCGGAAGAGGGTGTGCTGAAAGGGGCCGGGGAGGTGGCACGATCAGGATGAGGGCGGCTTGGATAGCAGCACGTTGGTTGGTCGTGATGATTGCTTCATGTCGAATGTCGCGTGCAATTGATAGGTACGTGGTGGCACTTGGTGGAGGGGGAAGGGACCAACTAAGACAATTAGGGAAGTGTCAGGAATGTCTTATCTTGACGTTTATACCAGATGTGGTTAGCGTGGCGGGTAAACGGAGCCTTGCCCCAGATTTACCTGCATTAGGTAACAAATCACAGCTTGTGAGCTGTTTGAAGACCAACATGAAGCGCCGTTGGTCTTTGACAAAGAGGGATGTGATAAGCCACTTGACAGATCCCGACTGAATTACAATCTGCAACTTTCATCTCCAAAGTATGTGTGTGGTGTGCTGTGTAGCTTCTCCCTACCTAAGTAAGTAGGTAGTCCATCAACGATACAGGTCATTGTCTCCTTACAGTCAGAATCCATATGATCACGTCATAATTTCCATGTTTCCGTTTGCGGGGTCTGCGGGAATCGGGGCTTCTTGGATTTACAAAACAGAATGGCATCGAACAACTGCAAACTAAATAAGACTCGGGATGAAGCAGCTCGGACTAATACACTTGAAAGAAACAGCAAACCATGGCAGGCCTAGTATCAACTGATTGATTGATTTTTTTTTTAACGTGGGGGACGGTCCCTCATTAGGGCAAAGCCACGCCTCCCAGAGCCATGCATCGCAGGGTTAATAGAGGAATCTATGACTTGTTTACATTCATGCCGCTCACATG